>JAULKJ010328749.1:0-18821 GCA_032355405.1 Rubia balearica
TAATAAAACTTTAATATTGCAACTAAGACCTTTCACCTTTTATTATTCTAATTAAACCCCGCCTTTCCATAAGCTTATGGAAAGACTGTCTTTCCCAAGACTTTGTCATCATCAAATACTGATACAATAAAAACTGATTATTTTTATAATATTTTATTAAAAAATTTAAAGTATTTATTTATACGTTGAGATTCATTTTAAAATTTTATCATAATTATGGGTATCTCATTGCAATAAATAAAAATTAAAATTAAATGACCTAATTAGTCTCACTAATTATAAAATATCCTCATTTAACAGTCAGTTGATTTAAAACAAGACTTTGTCATACAATATATAATAAATAAATAATAGTTATACATATTTCTATCAAAAGTACCCTATCATTTTATAAAAACATCAGAATATTTTGTAATTTCAGATTATGTGTTAATTGAATTTTCTTTAGTTATATATAGATATATAGATGTAGTATGAGATATTTATGGTTTTAAATATATCTTTAGAAGTTATATATTTTAACAAGTTATGATTGATTGTATATAGTAAAGAATTAAAATTAATAACACGTTATAAAATTAGTATGTTATTTTTGGACAAATTTGGTTTAGGTTAGTCAAAATGACTTCAATATCCCCGGTTGACAACACGAAGCAAACAATTTTTATTACATGGTGTTTGGGATGAATTCCAGTCATGTATCCCTCCTAAATTAACTACCCCTCTGTCCGAACTTAACTTGCACTCTTGTTTTTCGGCTAGTATTCTGTATCATTATTTAATTACATACTTAATAACATATATATATATTCATAGAATTGGGATCAGGTGAGACAACTCATTTTATGTGAGACAAAGGAGTTATGTGAGACAAAATTTAAACCATTCAATCATTTAATTCAATGGTCATGATATAATGTTAAATTGTTATTATTATTAGTAAGTGAAAAACATTGACCAAATCTCGCGGGTCATTTTTGTGGGTCGGACACTCAAATTCGGATCATAAAGTAAATCACGGAGTATATCACTTAAGTATGCCAGCATCGGTGAGCGGGCCCCGATTCAAGTGGGCCCCAAAACAACTTAAGGCATTCTCTCCTTCTGTCCCGTCCCTTTTACTATTATTATCGAATAAAAGCATTCCCAATATTATGTTCTTCCCTTTTAATCTCGTTCTCAGATCCCTTTTGAGCTTACAAAAATGACTAAATCACTTATAAGAAATAATTAAACTTACGAGTACATGAAAATTTAGAACACTCATTTTCAACACCCACACCTTTAACTTAAAGCACCTACAAATAAAAGTAAAAACACCTACACTCTACGCTAAATATAATTTAAACTAATAATCAAACTTGCAAGAAATTTTTAAAGCACCAAAAATACCATTTTCAAGCACCAACACCTTTAATTTAAAACACCTACATACAAAAATAGAAGCACCTACAGTCTACGCTCAAAGCACTTATAAGAAATAATTAAACTTGCATGAAAATTTAGAACACTCATTTTCAAGCACCCACACCTTTAACGTAAAGCACCTACAAACAAAAGTAGAAGCACATATACTCTACGCTAAATATAATTTAAACAAATAATCAAACTTTCACGAAATTCTTAAAGTACCAAAAATACCATTTTCAAGCACCAACCAACATCTTTAATTTAAAGCACCTACATACAAGAATAGAAGCACCTACAGTCTACGCTCAAAGCACTTATAAGAAATAATTAAACTTGCATGACTTATGGAAAGATGGTCTTTCCAAGACTTTGACCATTTATTTATTGAGATTTATTTTAAAATATTTTATATTTACAAATCATTATTTCATATGTTAAAAAGTTTTCTCATGAGCGACATTCACGTGAGTAGAATTTTCCTCAAGTATGGCCGTGTTGCCACCGGAGGTTCCAATCCTGATTAATTAGATGGTTTTAATCTGAAAATGTGACTCGATATTGGGCTTATAACCCGAAAATGTGACACTAATATTAATCTCTCTATCTTTTATTTGATCACAACAACCATAGGATTAAATAATCTAATGGCTCAGATTTGGTCTCACATAGCTCCTTTGTCTCACATAAATCTCTTGTCTCACCGGATCCCTCCCCTACACACACACATACACACACACACACTATATGGGAATAATTTCATCATACGTGATTTTATCGGATTTATTGTGACATGTAGTTTTCAAACATCAAATTTTATACTCTCTTTGTTTTCTTAAGTTTGACACACTTTCCATTTTAGTACGATATTTTTCTAAAATTGTTATCTTTCTTTTCATAGCAGAAAATGAATCATTCTCAATCACTCATTAAACTTTTATTATCTGCACTTAATTTTCTCCATACATTTCAACTTATAAAAATAACTCAAATGCAATGTACTTAATTTAATAAACTAGAAGCGGTAAGGCAGCGAAACTTGAGATTCTGGCAAATTCCCAAATTCTAGCCGCAGTGGTGGCGGTGGAGCAGGGACGGAGTGGAAGTGGCGAAGCGGCAGAGCAGCGGTGAGGAGGTGATGGAGGTAGCGGAGCAACAGTAATTATGGAGATGAAGAAGAAGAGCTTAGGGGTATTTTTGTCATTATTTTTAGTTTTAATACTAGGGATATTTTAGTCCTTTTAAGTTTGGTCAATGTCGGAAAATGCCAAGTCAGCACTTGAATAGTACGAAAATGTTATATCGGCACATTTGTCGTAAAACTTAGGGTTAGAATTGCACTTTTAGATTTACAGGGTTAGATTGGCACTTTCAGAAAATAATGGGTTAGTTTGAGATTTTATTAATATTGCAATTTTATACTTTTACCTTTCTATAATTTTGTTCAACCCCATCTTTCTATATGCCTATAGAAAAACAGTCTTCCCTAAAACTAGTGGAGAAGGCTTGATTAAAGGTTGCGATAGAAGGCAGTTCCTTAGGAACCACCTTTAATGAGGAGTCAAAAGAGGTTCCGAGTTCAGAACTCTCTCCTAGGTCACCATTGTCATTTTAAATGCGGTTCCCGCCTTTAATGAGGAGTCAAGAGGTTCGGAGTTCATAACTCCCTCTCAGGTCACCATTGTCATTTTAAAAGCGGTTCAAAATCAATTAAAGGAGGAACCGCCTTTAATGGTGATCGATTAAAGGCGGTTCCTGGAACCCCCTTTAATTAAGGTTTAGAAGCAATCTGAGTTCGAAACTGCAATCCCGGGTCACTTTTATATTTTAAATGCGGTTCTACATTTAAAACCGTCTTTAATGGGCTCATTTTTTGGCCCAATAACCACACTTAGGTTTTATTCCCTTCACTGATCCAGATCCCTTCGACTATTTATTATTTCTCCAGATCAATCTCCTTCACCTCACACCCACCATCGTTAATTCTCCCCACCCCCACCGCCGCCTCACCCCACCACCTCCTCACCCCTCCGTCACTCCATCCATTCCGCCTCTCACTCCCTCCTCTTGCCGCTCGCTCCCGTCGCTGGAGAAGGAGAAGCCCTACCGCCTAAGGTTCTCCCCCGCTCGGTGTCGCTGCCCCTTTAAGGTTTCTTTCCTCCGCTGCGGCCCCGCTAGGGTTGCTTTAGTTGTGTTGTTTCAGATCGAATTTTATGTCGCTAGGGTTGCTTTAGCTGTGTTGTTTGAGATCGAATTTCATGTCGCTAGAATTGGGTATTGTTGTTTTGATGTTGTTGCTGCTTCAGATTTGTTGTTTGAGATCGATTTTCATGTCGCTAGGATTATGCATTTGTTCGATTTTGATGTTGTTGCTTTGACATTACATATACGGGTTTTCTTCGATGCTAGAAACTTATTGGTTTCCCGACAACTATTTTTCGGAAGGTCAGATATAGGTTTTGAGTTTGGAATCTATTTCAGACCCTATTAAAGGCAAAAAAAATTTGAAGCATTCAGATCAAAGGCGGAGTCAGAGAAGGCGGTTCTAAAGTACCTTCTCATGTTCTATAGAACCGTTTTTAATCAACCCTTCCTCCACTAGTGCAAGACTTTGCCTTTAATAATTTGTGAAAGCTTAAAAATAGAAAATGCACAAACTACGACTAACCTTGTAAATATTAATAATTTCCCAAAGGTTTTTTGGTTCAATCTTTTATTTACTTTAAGTAACATTACTGTTTCTCAAGCGAATTTTATTTTTATATAAAATCCCATACGTATTTAAAAATAACTATTTAATCAATATTAATAAGACAATGTGTAAATTAATATCATATGATCCAAAAATTAGGAATGCACAATAAAGTTTAAAGAAACATATGGAAAATAATTGAAACACAATAATAGTTATATATATATATATATATATATATATATATTAACTAGACACTATTTTTGACGTGAAACTAAAAGAATAATATACTATAGCATTTTCATGCGGGACATTGAAGCCTCATCTCACTTTACAAAATAAGAAGAAATAAAAGAATATATGACTTTTCATACACTACATATACATTAATTATAAAAAAATGAAGATGGGGGACAAGGTTTTACACGTTCTAATGTACGAAGATAATTAAGGGCTTTTGGAACAAGTAATCTCATAGGTTTACAGTTGTTATGTCAAAAGGGAATCTAAGAATCTAAGAAAGTAATATTTTGCTTATGAAAATTGAAAGGTTTTATATGGTGTATTTGGCAGCATCGTGTTTAATTGTTTATATACAAAAATTGACTTATTTTAAAAAGTAGAGATGGATTCATTTGTGTTTTTTCTTCTATTAATAGTTTATACTTTTAAAATAAGTTTTTTTTAGCACTAATGCTTAACTTATAAGTAAAACAATTTATAAACTTTGGCCATGTTCTCTAGAGTCTATTTGAACTGATCTGTTATAATCTAATTTGAACTGAATTGGAAATAAGTGTGTTGAAAAATAGTAATATAGGGAAAAATTAAGTTAAGTTTCACCAAAGTTAAGGCTCTGTTTGGCTGAGTTTCTAAGTTTTTTGCTTATAAGTTAAAAACAGTTTATTTTGAAAGCAAAATCTATTTTTGGGAGAAAATTAGAAGCTGATCTCTCCTTGATTTCACAATAAGTCAATTTTACTTATAAACACAACTTTGCTAAACACACCTTAAATTTCTGCTAAACTGAACTGAAATAAAATGAACTAAAATGTAAATAAACTCATGGCCATTGTGCCGGACATACTTCCACTGCACGAAGATAACTAGGGTTGGGGTGGAACAAATAATCTGATAGGTTTACAGTTGTTATTATTGTTAATAAAGAGAAATAAGAATCTAAGAAAGTGATATTTTCCTTGTGGAAACTGAAAGGCTAAGCAACTTTTTTAGCCGCACAGATTGGCTTTGCCCAATTTGATCCGCGAGGAGACAAATATTCCGTTCAATTCATTCCCCATTAAAGGAAACAAATCGTATATTCCCTTCATTTCTTTTATCGAGATTTTTTTAACAGACATACTTTTTATTTTTGGTAAAATTCCTTCAATCTCATCCACTCATTCTATTTTTCTACTTTGTACATTCAATTTCATTCACTTATTTTCTTCACCAAGGATCTAAATCTAGCGTGTCACTCTTATTGAAACGGAGAGAGTGCTCCATCTGTTTCTCTATTAGTGGCAGCATAGGTATATGTGATTGGATTTAGGTGAAGAAAATAAACGGATGAAATTGAATGTAGAAAGTAAAAAATAGAATGAGTAGATGAAAATGGAAGAATCTTTCCAAGAATGGAAAGTGTGCCAATATAAATATTAACATTTCATTAAGGTAATTGTGCCATATGCTTGGAGATCCATCACTGAAAGAAGGGATCTATTACTTCATGTAGTCATAAAAATATTCGGAAAAGGAAATACTATCAAAGTGAAGTCTGACTTATGGTTGCCAAGAATAGGGGCAGCAAAACTAACTTCCTTGTCTTAGGATCACCAAGATGATATAACGGTGGATAAGATGTTGGAAGCAAATGGGACTAAATGGAAATATGCTTTAATAAGAGAGGCTTTCAATGACGAAGAAGCAAAGTTAATTCTTACAATACCTAGACCAAATAATCAACAGGAAGATGCATAAACCTGGAAACCTACATAGGATGGTGATTACTCGGTAAAATCAGGTTACAAACTTTCTATTAATTCCATCTATTTCGATAATGTAGGACATATGACTAGTAGCAGTGTTGGACCGTTAACTCACTAGAACAAGATTTGGAAATTGACAGTGCCCCCAAGGATAAGTCATTTTATATGGTGGATATGCAAAGTTCAAATTTCGACAGCAAAGCACATGATTTAAAGGAAATGTTCAACAGAGCAATTCCCCCTCACATGTGAATTGGAAGATACATTTGCGGAACACATCTTTTTCCATTGCTCACTACCTCATCAAATTTGGTTTGCAACAGACATCCATAGTGAGATATACTCATATCAGCAACCGATAACAACTCTTTGGTTAAGAGACGTAATCCTTGAATTAGACAATGACAAAATGTCACTTGTAGCTATCTTGCTAAACCACTTATGGTTCCTTCGAAACCAACTGTTACATGGAAAAAACATGACTTACAACCATTGCAAGTCATTCAACAGTGTCTGTCCAAGATTGAAGAAATTAAAAGTGGAAATCATAAAATTAGTCCTCAAATTGTTGAAACAAGCCAAGTTGTAGTTGAACCCTTATCAGGAACTACTCTCTACTTTGATGCACCTACATCAGAAAAAGGAATCTACTTAGAATGGCACGTTCAAACATTCAATTGCAAATAGGTATACGGAGAGGCTAAATGTATAAGGAGTAAATACCCAGCACCAATAGCATAAGTGATGGCACTCACAGAGGCTATCAAAGGTTGCATAGGAAAACTCTTGTTCCTCTCAATCATTAAGGGTGATACTCAACAAGTAATCTAGGCTCTCCAATCACAAAAGGAAGATATATATGATTTTGGCATGCTTATAAGTGACACAAGATCATTGATGACGATCTTTGGTGATCCAATAGTTAGATGGATTCCTATACAGGAAAATTCAATTATAGACCAATTGGCGCAATATCAAAAGACTTGTCCAAGTGACTTTTCTTCATGGAGTACAACTCCACTCTTTGTAAACTCTTCTGATTATTAATGATACAACTTTTTTAAAAAAATAAGGTAAGTATGCCACTAACAGAGAAATAAAAGGAGTACCAAAAGCTAGTCAGTTAGCGGAGAATTATTTTCTCACACACTTGATGTATCAGGTTAATTATGTTTAATAGAGTTGTGTTTATTATAAGTAAAATTAATTTATATTAAAGAGTGGGTTTCTTAACAGGCGGTTTTTCCATAAATTTATGGACAATCCACGTATTTTTCATCTTATACATTGCATTTTTAAATTACATACTCCCCCCGTCTAAGCATAACCTGCACAATTTTTTTTTACGATTTTTAGGAAACATGTTTGACCTTTAATATGTTTAGCTACGTATAATAACGGCGAATAAAAATTGATATTTAGAAACTAATTATTACGATGTATCCAACAATATCAAATAGAGTAATGATAGGGAGAGTGAAAATTCATAGTGAAACTCATAGTGAATGATGCGGATGCTAGTAAATGACTAAATCACTAATCACTTTCCTTAAGAGATGTGCAACTAATTAGGGATACATTTGTCTTTTCAATATTGCCACATCATTCACTGTGTGGATTCACTCTCTTTATCATTACTCTATCAAATATGATAGTATTATTATATATGTATCTATTCAAATATGTGGTCAAATTTTGTTAGTATTGACTGACAAATAGTAAGTGTGCAGTTTATGCTGGGACAGGGGGATTACTAATTTTAAAAAAATTATATTACATATTTTTATATTTTTACATTCAAACACATATTATTACTTGTTCTAACTTTTAAAATACTATATGTAATTTTATAATAAAAAATTACAACATTTAAGATAAAAAGTACAATGGTTTTCCATAAGCTTATTGACAAGCCGTCTTTCCTGAGACTTTCTCTATTTTAAAATTCGGGGAGACTAGCTTCTGTTTTTACTCTAAATATGCGGATTTTTACATTTCTAACCCTAATTTTAGGTTGAAAGTGCCAACATAACCCTGCAAAATGAGAAAGTGCCAAAATAACCCTAACTTTGTGAAAATATGTGCATTTATAACCTTTTGTCACGATTCTGGCGTTGACTCATTAATTTGGGTGCTGACCAGACCAAAAATAATGAAAATACCCTTGTCCCCATCCCTTTTCTCTTTTGATTTTTAAAATCCAGGGGTAAAATCATCACCTCCTTAAATTTCGGCCAAATCTCTAGTTGACAATTGAAGTCAACGACCGCCAGGGTTAGGGTGACACATACATCATAAAGTTAGGGTTATTTTGACACTTTCTCATTTTGCAGGGGTATATTGACACTTTCATTCTAAAATTAGGGTCATTCTAGCACTTGACTCTTAAACATGCTTTCTGATTCTAAAATAAGTATTTTCTAAAGTATTTTATCAAATACCAAATACTGCGTAACTTATAAGTAAAGTGCTTAAAATCCCTGTCACACACAACTGATATAGTATGAAAATTAGGAGCATGGTAAAATTTATTGACAGTTTTTTCAAATTTAAATGTACTTTAGTTCAATTCAGATTAAATTACACGAGAAAGCAAAGTTTCGCAATGTTTCCATTGAATTGCAGTATAAATGTGTTGAGTTTGTTGGAATCGTGCTCAAACATTTAAAACTGGCTTATTTTAAAAAGTAGAGATTAATCTATTTCTACTTTATCCCATTTTTTTTTATCTTTTACTTATTTTGAAAATCAACTTTCATCTATTACAAAACGTTAAATCAAACATCAAAACCTTTGCTGCTGACTCGGGCCAAAGGGTAGGTGCAGATGATACATGCAGCGGACTTGAGGACACGAGCTCTGACGAGAAGAACACTGGAGACATGGCTGCTTGTATTAGCTTGGCGAGTTCATGACATCAGAGTGATGCACGACTTCCAAGGCCAATAAGAGGACAGTGTTAGATGTGGCTAAGAGAGGTATGGATGGTGGCGGAGATGCGACAACCACGACAGAGGGTGGGGACACTGTCCCAACAACCGATGGAAAATGGTTGACGACATTCAGGGACAACTATGAACCCGATGAGTAGCTCATTATATAAAGTTATGAGTCACATTTACGATGTACTAAATATTGATTTTATAATAAAAAATATATGCCTCTAATTATAATAATTTTTGACCATCCGAGGGTAGTGTCAAATTTGTGGCCCAAACCCAATGCTGAAATATCATTAACATATTTGATAGTCTGGTGTAATGTCAACCGTTAGTCCTATAAACGTTCGTCGTCCAAAAGATGATTTATTTAAAACAGAAATAAAAAATCAAACGCAAACGTATTACATAAACGTAAAAAATGCAAACATATTTTTTATAACAAATATTTCATTAGAAGAATTACTCGAAAATGCCAACATATTTAATAATTGTTCTCTCCAAAAAAAACAAAATCTCAACAGGCTAGAAATAATGGTCGTTCTCCCCTTCAGCCAAAAGATGAGGGATCCTGTCCTTCAATTTATCTTATTTTCTCTTCCTTCTTCCACTCAACCTTTTCTGCTGCGTTTGTTCTCCTTCTCATATTTTTTATTGTTTTAATTAAAATATAGTTTAGAAAAATCTAGTCACAAATTATTCCAACATTTTTCTGACGGATTTGTTTCGAAATGTTTTCTTCAAGGAAAGAGGATGAATGCACAGATTACGTACAAAACCCCAATGATATCCTTACAAAATGATACAATGAATGGGTGATCATTTAAAAACAAGATAGATGGGCAGATTTGAATTTTCATGTTGATAATTTTTTCATGTAGGATTTGGGGCCTTTCAGTGTCAACCAAAGGTAATAAGTCCTCCATTTTTTTTGAATTGGCCATATTAATTATAATCGATTATTAATTTTTAAATAATCTTTTAAACCTTTTGTTTCAGGTAGAATCTGACGAATCAGACTGAATCGATTGATTTTGCATCAAACTAGGTCAGGTATCATCATTCTCTCTGATTAGTGGAATTTTAATTTTACATTTATTAGTGTCTCCGTAGAGTTTTTTTTGTTGGAAACAAAGAGTCGGACACTTATATTACCATAGAGTTTTGGTGGTTGGAGCCACTTATTACAAGTCGAGCCAGATTCTGAGTATTCGTTACAACCGTTCTAGGAACTTTTCTTATGTATATTTTGGTGAAAACCGTTGCTAGCATTATGATGTTCCCTCCGTAGAGTTCAATAATTATTCCTACTGATAATGTAAATGACATTCTTGTCATCTTTTCAGAATACTCCAGGTATTTTTGCCCCTCTAAACTTAATGGAAATAACTAATTTGGCATAGTCAAAATTATCATTTTAGTGGGGAAAAATTGGCACACTAATTTTTATTGGTTTGAAGTACTACACAAATATATTTGATGAAACATGTGTTGAAATCATACATAACCTATTAGGAAAAGAAACTGTGCGTACAAAGTCTCAAACACACGAGTCCATTGAAATATCATGAAATTAATTCGTAACACACTAAAATCAATTAATAACAGAAGGAGTGACCCAAAAATTTATATGAAAAAGATAAATGTATCATTTTTATTGGGACGGAGGGAGTACAAAAAAAATACAAAACCTTCCGCCGTTGCATCAATGACCACCGCCTTGTGGAAGAGTTGGAAAGAAGGGAGTACCTTAGATTATGGGGATCGTGGTTTTGTTTTCATGCATAGGCAATTAGGCAATACTACACAATATCAATTTGGTCAACCCTTAGAGCCTCGTCGACTCACCTTTGTAGTGGACTTGTGGTACAAAACGTGACTTACCCGTCTATCACTGAATCCACATGGATCGGTTTTTTTTTTCACATTCCAATTATTACATTGCCACTATACAATACTACGTTTTAGGGTAGGCTTTTCTTGTCTTTTATACTCTCCCCGTTCAGCTAACATTAGCACATTTACCATTTATGAAAGTTCATGATACTCTTTACCTTTTAACCAAATAAGGTAAATTTTAGATGAACGCCATCCATTCATTTCACTTTACCGACACTCACTTTAATCCCTAACTTTCATTTAGCATCCTGTAAATTTTTGTGCCAAAAATAAATATGTCATACTCTTTTGAACATATGGAGTATTTCGATGCTACACATTTAATTTCACCCATTATACTTATTGATTGCGATACCTGTCGCAAATGTCCATTAAATGCAGAGAAAAATACAATAATGAAACAACCTTTGATGCTCGGAATCGAAATGTGAGTGAATAGCACGATGAAAAGTAGCATGAGATTGAAAATGAATTTTTAGAAATTCAAATTCAGACATGGTATATGTTTATCTTTTTTCAATTTAACTGTATTTTGATTCAATTCATTTCAGTTCATTTGGTTTTGTTTAAAAAAATTAAATTATTATTTCCAGTTTGATTAATTTTAGTTCATTTAATTTTCTTCTCAAATTAATTTAGTTGAGTTCATATATGACGGAAAGAACATGGCTATGCGAGAACAAACTAATATACTCCAAATTTTAGTGATTATTGCAAAACAGTCTATGTTATGGGGTTCATTAATCAGAGATTAAATCCACGTAATAGGTTAAATGGTTAAGCCACTACTGCAGGACAAGCACACATGCATTGGCATATTTCTATACAGACACCAGTAAATGGCATATTCCTATGTAGAAAAATAACGCTGCCTATGTACCCGCTCTGCAGTAGTGAGTGGTTAAGTAGAGGATTCTTTGTGAACAAGTGACTGTCACACTCCCTTGAACGTGTGGTGTCGAGCTAAAAGAATTCGGAGACCGAGGACAAAGAATATCACCTTCTACTCTCTTAATCAGACACTCTGAGTATGAAAATACTCAATTCTCATATAACCTTATCCATATTGTAATTCTCAAAGATCCCATATTTATTTCACTCTTGTATTCCAAACTTTCACTAACCTAAATGACATTAAATTCCATCAAAGTATGTATCATCAAGTCAAAGCTAAATGATCTAATCCAACTGAAGTCAACCAAATTAATCCACAGCACCAACATGGATTATCACAAGAAAGTGTAAAACATAAATAATTTTCCACTCACATGGAATTTATTTCCAAAAAATCCTCGTTGAAGTCCCGTCGATATTGTTGTCCCGTCGTGCACTCACCAAATTAATACTGCCGCTTGCCAAATTTGAACCAACACACGTTTCACTCGCTACCATATTTGTATGTTTCTGGCCTCTTTTTGTGATGCTGCAACTTTTTCAGACCAACTATATACACAGAAATATCATCTTCTTCCTCAGTGATGATGAAGTGGTGACTCAATATGGGCCAATTCATTGGTGAGATGTCTATTAATGCCTCCACTCCATCGCCCGTTTGTTTAGACCATATGTTTGTGATGAATGCTTTCCGCAAATTCTTCCTTGTTCATCATTTGGTTTTTTGGTGTGATGTACTCCCTCCCTCCGTCCCAGCTTAAATTACACAGCAATCATTATTACGCTCTTCGAGAAACATGTTTGGCCGTTAATATGTTTACCTACGTATAATAACGGCAAATAAAAAGTTGATATTTGGAAACTATTTGTTACGACGAATTGAACAATATCATATATGATAGTATTGTTATTTATATATTTATTCAAATATGTGATCAAAATTAGACACTAAATAGTGACATAAAGTGAAGTGCACAATTTAAGTTGGGACGGAGGGACTACTTATAACCCTTAAAATATGTATATAGACAAAGGGTCACTTCAAGGAGTATTTAATTTCTTCCTTGTTCCTGTCATTACTGACATTTTAACCTAAGCGGTTAATGCTAAGTTATATTCAAAACACGATGTCGCTTGGTCGTAGTGCTCTCACTCCCGACATTATAAATAGCGAGAGGTAGGTTATACTTGATGATTTGGATGTTAGGAATTTTAAGAGAGAGGGGTTAGTTTGAGAGAGAATCCTAAAATCTAATAAGTATGAAACAACCCTTATTTTATATATATAATACTTCCTCCGTGCCAGTTAAATTGGCGGAATTGCTTCTCAACTGCTACTTTAGGTGGACTGAGTGACGGTGCACATGGATGAAAATAGGGGTATTTATGTCCGTTGACTTCATACACATGGGTTAAAAAGCTCAATATGATATTCGATCTTCTTCATATGAAATGATAGTTTGGGTATTTTAGTGCTCTCTTCTTCTTTTTTTGTCATTTTAAGTACGTTTCAAACTGTGCCAATTCTGTTGTGACAAATCAGAATAGAATTTCTACCATTTTAGTTGGTACAGAGGGAGTGGTAACAATGGTAGCCTGATACTCTCACCCGTCCAAAAACAATAACACGTTTTTTTTTGGGTTTAGTCCATTAACAATAACATCTTTCTTGTTTTGCAAAACTTAAATTATTTTCATTCACTCAATTTAACTTTTATTCTTCTAATTTAACTTCCTTCATTTATATCACTAATTTAAATATGTTAAATTGAAGAATGTCAGTGTTAGCAGACGGGAAAGAGTATCCTTAAATGAATTATGAAGGCAGCCTACCTTAATCATTTTTGTTACGTTATAGGTCGACAAGTTGTAACTGCATCATCAGTTGGCAATATCGAAGAAGACAAGAACCAATCCATGCCTGCACCATCATTCGGACTAATGGAAAAATAAAAGCTGGGAATCGATATTGTTCGCTTTATTGGTTCTTGTTTTTTTCCCGGTTGAACCAATTGGTTCTTGCTTACTAGCCATTTTGAATTTTCTCCCCTGCGCCAGAGTTGAGTCCTTCCTTGCTATCAAGACCTTGTCTATTTGTACTTTTGGCGGGAAAAGATTATTGGGTGATGCAACGTGGAGGGATCCAATATCCGGTGAGTATAATCATGCCGGCTGTTACAATATAGTTCGACTGAAATGAGTTGACTGAATTCAATTTAGAACGTGTTTGGGAGAGATTATAAGTGTTTTGCTTATAACATAAGTATTTTCTTAGTGTTTGGTAAATTCTTTTTAAAAAAGTGCTTAAACAAAAATCATTTTTGGAGGAAAATAATAAGTTGGTCTATCTCGCTTTCAAAATAAGTTAGTTTTGCATATAAGTACACCATATTCCTTCCACAATTAACTTCTGTTGATTCAAAAAAAATTGCAAATTGATGTAGCAGCGCCTTTTAATGTCTAAAATCAACTTTTGTAAAATTTTGCATGAGTGATATCACGAATACTGGTAAACAATAGCAAATAAGGGTGAATTTGTGAAAAGTGTGTATTTTAGGACAAACTTTAAAGGTTCAAATATATGGATAAAATATCATATGAAACAGAAACATGTTGTTACCATATGAGTTGGTAGCTAAGCAAAATAGCTGGTAATCAACAAAATGGGGATCCGTCTTTCATTTAATTCGTTTTACAGCATAGATAGAATAATTTGTTTTCTGATTACTATTTAGTTCTGATTCATGAACCTCTCGTAGAATGGTACAAAAAGTTGCTAATAATTTCTACATTTTCTGATTACAAAGTTCATGCCCCCTGTTTTTGTTCAAGGAACTAGAACAAATACCTAAATTTAAATGAATCCACTGCGGTTTATCTCTATCGCTATCGCATAAACACATTAATATAGATATATATTGAAAATTTGCAAAAATATAATATTGAGTTTGCAAGTTATTTTAATTATTTGAAGAAAATCACTTGAAGGTTTAACCTTTATTAATTCATATGTGACATTATATGCATTGGCGGCCCCCACCCTTATTCCTTGGTAGTTTTATTTTTAAAATTATTTAAAAAACTAATTGTACGTGAATTTCTTAGTATATAGATAAATTTTAGACAGTCATTTTTAAAAAGTTTATTAGTTGTATAAAATACTCACATGATTACTTGTTTTAGGAGTCCGTTTGCATCCTTCTTGTTTTAATTAATTTATTTCAAGATAATTTGCAAGAAAATTATAGATAGGAGATATTTACATTATATACTGCTTAATAATGTACTAACCATGTGCAATGGAATAAAATGTTCCTAGTTCAATCCATGATTGTTTTGTTGCATTAATAGAAAACAAACATGTCTTATTGACCTAATGAAGAAAGAGTTATTACACTTTATCAAAATATTTAAAAATTTAAAGAATATTATATTGTTATATAATTTATACTGAGATTTAAGTTTCATTGATATATTTTATTTTCAAACATACTATTAACTATTATTAGTGTGCCACTACTAAATTTATTTTCTAAATCCGCCACTGATTATATGGGTTATGATCTAAATTAAAGATTGATTATAGCATTTTTTTAAACTATGTTGTATTTTAGTTCAACTTTTTAAATCTCAAGGATGTAAATGAGATATATATTGTTTGTATTTTTTTTAAAATTTATTTTTTATAACTTTTTTAGCTCACCCCGTGGGTTGAGCAGAAGAAAAATAGATAAATTCATACCATGTCTAAACATTTCATAGATATAGCGGTCAATCAAGTACCTAGTCGTATTTTTAAAATTATTCATTTAGTTCATTATCCATTTTACCCTGAACTCATGCTACCCATGTGGCAATGCCTACCCTACTTAGTAGAAAAATGAACAATCCACTTACCAGCCACCTGCAAGTTTATTTTCTCACCCCTAACAAATTAGATCGATTAAACTTGGAAAATTGATATACTTAAACATTATTTTCTTTGTTTAATTTGAATTGGACTGAATAGAAATTAACCATAACTATTGATAATAAAATTAAGAGTCAAGTGGCAAAATAACCATGACTTTAGGATAAAAGTGTCAATATAACCCGGTAAAATGAGAAAGTGCCAAAATAACCCTAACTTTATGATGTATGTGCCAATATAACTCTGTGAGGTGTTAACTCCAATTGTCAACGCCGAAATTGGTTGGATTTAAATAAAATGATAATTTTACCCCCTGATTAAAAAAAGAAAATTTTAAAATAAAAATTTATGTCCCGTTGGCCCGCACCTCTTTTTCATCGATCAACCTTTCTTCACCGATCAACCTCCACCTCCACATCCGCACAAACCTCCCTCTTCAAACCCTCCGCCTAGCCTCTCCACCAAACCCTCTGTCGCTCCTCGATTTGTAAATTAGCTCGTGTAGGAACCGCGCCGCGCATTTTAGGTTTTTGATGTCGATGAGTTTCTGGGGAATCGGCTCCATGGAATTTGATGGAATTCGACGGTATATTTTTTGAAGAGGAGAGATGGTAAGGATTGTGGGGATGGTAGCGGTGGCGAGAAGAAGGGATTGGGTCGTGGTGGGGGAGGGACCTGGTATTGGACGAGTTGGCCGGAGGAGGGGTCATGCTTGGGGTGGTAGGATTGTGCTAAGTTTTGACTTCGTCGGAAGTCTGGCTGAAATGAGGGTGGAAGAGAGGTGGCGTGTGGAAGAGGGAGAGGCTGATGGGGGAGAGGAGATGAGAGGGGACGAGAGGGTGGTGGTGGTGGTGGAGGGTGGTGCCGGAGAGGGTGGCAGTGGTTGGCAGCACGGTGGGTGGTAGTGGTTCTGCGACAAGTAAAATGAGGGTTAAATTGGGAATAATTTTTAAGGTGAAATGTCAAAGGGCATACCGTCATTTCTAGTCCGATCAACTGTCTAACTGATGAATCAATGCTGGAATGTAGTTTGAAGGTTATATCGGCATAATTCATCATGAAATTAGGTTAGTTTGGAACCTTTTAATTTTATATGATTATATTAACATTTTCAATCCAAAGGTATGGTTATAAAATCTTTAACCCTAAAATTAAATTTAACCAAAATTTATCAAATAAAATTGACCCTTAAATTTCTTCATTTAAAAAAAAAATTAATCTCCTATCCTAATTCCTACCCGTACCGGAGGCTATGATTGTGCTCTAAGACCATGTTTATCCATGACCCAAACCAACCAAAAAATATAATTAAATATTATATCTCTCATCCACCTACACAACCTTTCATCCAACCAATTATTTCATTTGAAAGGTTTATCAATGTCCCAACCCAACCAACAAACCCCCCCCTCTTTACTTGCTTTTATGTGTATGTATAAATCTATATCTAGGCTTATATTCATCCTTGTATATGTAAACCCTAAGGAATATCCCTCTTCTCTGTGGATGACCCCGACTTGATACTAACTACCTAATTGTATTTAGTAAGCATTTAGGGCTTAAAATAGTATCTTTGAGAGGTACATCGAAGACCTCCCAAGTACGACAAACATTCCAACTGTAATGTGCTTCTATTTCCCTCTAAAGAATTACGTCCAGGGTCTCCACTATGAACGCTTCTCCCTACGCCTAAAAGGGCAAAGGAATCGGTATCTCATGATGACTCTAGGGTTGAAATGATAATGTTCGGTATCCTATAGCCCTAGTTGCTACAAGCTATCATGCTCTATCTATCGGGGTTCATGACTTAGTCGAAATTAGGTATACACTCTTGTGGGTTTGGTGCTCATGGCCTATGTACATATACTTACAAAGCCAGGACTTGCGATCCCGCATATCCTAACCGGACACTCCCAAGGGCAACAAGCCTAGCACCATACATGAAACATATAGCTATTTTGTATCACAGAGTATCTAACATGCATTTCACAAGAACGTAAAGATTAAATCAAGTATGAAATTCATAAACATAAAGGATAAGGAGACTTAGAATCTCACAAAATCTCTACCAAGTCATGAATAAAAATTAGATCCCCAAGCAAATAAACTACTTCTTAAGAATTGAACACAATTTTACCATTGGATTCAATGCCCTTGGGTAAAACAAGGAAAAATTAAAAGAAGAGAGAAGTGTTATTCCCTTTTTTCTCTCTATCTACTTTTACCACTTGGAGAATAGAAATTACAACTAATGTTTCTCTTTTTAAATCTTCTACTAAATTTCCAACCCTAGTAGACATAGGCTCTTTATATAGTAGGTAGGAAATGGGTCTTAATGAGACCCAAAACTAGAGAAACCTAGGTTGATATGGTGGTAAAACCCTTGCAAAAGTGCAAAGGACGCCGACTGGATGAGGTCTATTGGCCTTCTGAGCGATGCAGCCATGCAAATCCCTGCCGGCCGCCGGTTGGAAGTGTCTTTTGCCTTGTCTGAATGGCACAGCCTGTGCAGATCCTTTCAGGCTGTGGGCTGGAGCTGAGCTATTATTATTCTGATGATGCGGCCTTGCAATATGTAGTGGGGCGCGGGCTGGGTTTTCTCTTTGAGGCGCACAGGAAGTGTAAAAAAGGCACGAGCTGCACCGTTACTTAGCCACACGGTTCTGCTGAATGGAACGGGCTGTGCAAAAGGACACGACCCGCGCTATTACTTAGCCATACCACTAAATTGGTTGGCACGGGCCATGCTGCAGAGCATAGCTCTGCTAGTATTTAAAGTTTTTGGGCTTTAATTCCTTTCTCTTTGGCGCATTTCCATCTTCTGCCACGGTTAAGCACGTGGACTTCGGTCTACTATCATCCTTGCGATTGCCCTTCAAATATGTACTACCATTCTTGGGAATGGCTTTCTACTCCGATGTGCTTACGAGCGATCTACAATGAAACTCACAAAATAGGATCTAGATGCTCATAAAGACATAGCATCCATTAGGTCTAAATAAATCTAAAAAATGGGGGATTTAAGAAGAAAAAAAAACAAAGCCTATTAAACCCATTATGATGTAAACCCAACTAAATCTATCAATCAACCA
>JAULKJ010328750.1:0-10146 GCA_032355405.1 Rubia balearica
GTTTTAATTTTGTTTCATAGATAATGTATGAAATGAAAATGAGAATATAATTTCAATTATTGTATTATAAACAATGAGAATTTAAAAGGTAAAAGTAATGAATTTAAGTGAAATTTATTAAATATGAATGTAAATTAAATTATTATTATTGTAATTATTGTAGAATCAATTTATAGTATGAAAAAGAGGTAAAATATAATTGAAATAATGAAGTTGTCTTTTGAAAGTTGTTAATGGTGTGACGGAGTAAGTTTATAATTTCAAGAAAATTAAATAGGATTAAAAATTTCTCTAATTTTGTATAATTATCCAAGGTAATTAAGTGAAAGATATCCTCTCCATGATGGAGTTCCACCGGTATTTAAGTGAAAGATATCTGCAAAGAAAGATATCTGCTCCATCTTGTCACTTTTCATTTACTCGACTTCTCCCATTTCTTTATTCATTTTCATGTTACATGGTTATATTTAATCATTTATTTGATTATTTTGCATAATTATCAGTTTCACTTTAGTTTGACAAGGTGATAAGTTTTTAAGTTAAGTTAATAATGAAATAATAAATATGATAATATTCGAAAAGGTTGGGCATATATGAATATTATAATAAAAAATATAATCATAAGATTAAAAGCCTCTATAATGATACAAGTAATGGAGTATTTCGGTTCATTTTCACCTTCTCTCATCTCAACTTTGACTTGAACTATATAATCAATACTTGCAATTTCATTATTGCGTTTCTCAATGTAATCCTATTATAAAATGAAAAAGTGTAAATACGGTTGGTTAGTGGATATGAAAATATAACTTATGTAATGTACCAAATTGTGATAATTTATCAAACCTTTGGAATGTTATTCATTGCTTGTTCAGCAGTGAGACCCAATAACTTTTCTGCATTATCACCAAAAAAGGAAGTTGTTATATTTCCACTCTCATCTGTTAGGTGAGCTTGAAACCGACATCTAAATAAGAAAAGTTAATTTGTTATGACATCCATTGTATGTTCAATACATAGTAGATATTATAAAAAATGCATATAATTTCACGAAAAGAATGGCTAACATGCATGAGGGAAATTAACACAAGTCATAGAGAAGAATGAGCAATGCATCATAATGAGTCTGACAATGTTATATATTCATGAAAGACACTGGATGTTCTTTAACAAATATAAAGTCATTCCAGCTAACTCTTAATTCTGATTTCATTATATGCTATACAATATTAATCAGAAATACTTTTATGCCCAAACAAAAGTCTGTAAAAGATGCTCTATAGCGGTAGAAAGAAAGCAAAACACAAAAAGACACCTATTAATTATCAAACGGGTTCCTGCAAAGGCATGAGGAGACTCTACCAATATGAAGGATCTTATTATGTAGTCAGTGATTAGCATAACTGAATTTGAATGTCATACCAATTACTTAGTCAAGTGGCTAGGAATGGTTTGATATTGCTCACCTTTCAATGAAGTAAACAGTTAGGTAGAGTTAAAAATCCTACCAGCAATCTTATGTAAAGAAATTGGGCAGTCAACTTGCCACAAAACAAACTTTACATACTGAAAGAGAATAATCAAGATTGGGGTCACATTGAATATACAATGCATAGCTATCATCAAATTCATTCCAGTTTTCAATGGCAACATTGTCCTCTACATCAAAGCAAAACCAAGATAATCGTAATGCATAGTAAAAGGGAAAAAATAATCAGAAAGATACCTTGGCACTGAAATTTGTTTTTCTTCACAGATATTGCATTTGAATTCAAAGTTGTAGGATGCGGTTGTAGCACTGAAACATTTCTGACAGGCCATGTAGTGATAGTTTTGTAGTATATCTTTGAAAAGAATTCTTACTCTTGCTGTAACCACCTAAAAGATATACATCAAAAAGTTTCTGTAACTATAGGTGATCGATAAATTATAAATTTGAGGTACAATTAAATTTTATTACCTTTTGATGAGCCTTGATATTTGCAACTTTAGTGTAAATTGTGTCCTCATTGATGGGTATTGCAAATCTTTGTCCTTGTTTTAATTTAAAAGGATTTTCAATTGTAGTTACAATTTCTTTTCTATTTTGCTGTGCCCTGAAATATTTATGACACATAAAGAGTATGATAGATGTACAAATGTAATTATAATATAAATCTGAAATCAACATATAAGATGTAAAAAATAAAGAATGTGGTGTTACCATTTTTTTAATTGAATGGATTGTTTGTCCTGATCATCAATCATGAGTGATGTTCGATAGTTCGTTGTAACCTCTATATCTATTAGGATTAGAAGAATATATATATATATATATGTGTGTGTGTGTGTGTGTGTATAACATAGTTAATCCGTTGCAATATTGATTAAAAAAGAATAATAATAATATTAATGGAATAATTAAAAGTTAATTACCATTGAAGCAATCAATAGCTAGGCGTCTACCAATTAAAATTGGCATTGAATTGATATTTTGAACCAAGAGTTTTCCTTCAGTGGGTAGGAATTCTTCCCACATTGATAAGACAAGTGTTTGAAATCTGAAATCAAAAAGATATTGTATCAGTAATAATAGTTGGAATATTTTTGTAATATGATGGTACCAGATTTTGGGAAGTATTACTTGTCGTTCATTAAAATGAACTTTTGCACATCTTTTCTGGTTGTAGCCTTGCGAACGGGTAGATATTTTACCACCACTCCTATAACATCTGTAATATGAAAAGGAGCCATTATTAATGATGTTTGTTACACATTTTAGTTATTCCATGTTAGAGGGAGAATAATTTGATTAAAATACAAAGTAAAAAATAATTTAGTAACATAAAGAAAAGTTCTTATGAAATCATTCATGTAATTTGATGAATAAAGAAAAATTCACCTATTGTTTGATTATGAGTGCCTAGGTAGTCACCAATTTTGTCAAAAGGAACGTATTCATGTTGAACTTGACTAATTTGATTTTCCTCTTGTAGTTCTTCAATGACTGTGCTTGTGTCAATCACCCATTTCATTTTTATCCCTTCACTTCTATATCTCTCGTCTATCTCTCTAATGTCTGCATTAGAGATCTTATATTTTTTGTGCAGCTGCAATTTGCTACTCATGGTTAGCAATGTTTTGTTGAACATTATACCTTCAACCTTTGCACCCTATGAAAAGAAAATGAAATATATGAATGAGATGAAAAACAATGGTTTCATATGGCTAGGACGTTTAAAATAATAAAAAAATATATATATATACACACATAGTTAACGGTATAATACAGAATGCACAAAAATGCTAAATTAAACACCCTCATAGCAACCTCAAATCAAATGTAACTAAGAAAATTAACAATAAGCAGCCATTTATAAACCTAACAATCACAGAAACAGAGCACAACAAACGGAAAAGTACAAACAATAAACCTAACAATCATAGAAACAAAGCACAACAAACAGAAAAGTACAAAGCCCGAAAATAGAGCAGTCAATGAACATAAACCAATCTCTCCAATCCCCGGAGAACGGATAATTTTGAATAGCTTAACATTGAGCAACGAATAACATACATACAACGATCGAATAATACATGAAAATAGATAGGACAAAGCAAAGAAATTTTCTGCTAAAAACCAAGTCAAATTGATTCAGTTCGATATAAAACACTTCTGATGTAATGGTACAGATCGACAAAATCACAAAACCTAGCATATTTCTCAAAATTAAAAGAGCACGATATTAATAAATCATTGTGAAATTCTCATATGACACATTCGTATAGATTTTGAACTGGAATAGAGGTGAGGAAGAAGTGAAGAAAGGCTGAACTTGAACTTGAATTGCTTGATTGAAAAAAAGGAAAAAGTGATTGGAAACTGGACTGGAAACGTCGTCGTTTCTGCAAATTTTTGAACAATAGCCATAGCTTCAAGGTATCTACGTCGCATATCCCTAGGTCCACCAATAAATGAGGAAGGCAATACAATACGCCTACCAAGCGCAGAACCAGTGACTAAACCTGCACCAACACCATCAACAATACCTTGAACCATCTCAGTTCTAAATTCAGCTTGCTTGTCTCTTAAGAATTCTAATATACATGTCTCGATTTTAATATAAATATCAACCACAAACTGTTGCAATAATCGTCCGACGTGTAAGAGCATTGATAAATCATCATCTCTCATTTGTAGCTTATAGCCATAGTACTCTCTTGGAGTAACAGCTTCTTTATTTCTTTTACCATCTCTCACAACTGCATAAAAATTATAAATAATTAAAGTATCATGTATAAATTAATTATGAAATAAATATTCTTTAATCAAAAAAGTTAAATACCTTTACTTTCTGCATTAATAAGAGACTCCGGAGAATCAAATTGCAATATTGTTTGCCCTTCATCGTTAAGAACCAAATGCCTTTTTCTAATTCTCTTTATATTTAGGTGAAAACCAAGCTGTCCAACGGGAAACATAAGAGGATATTGCATAGGATCATAACAACCATAGTACTGCTTTATAGTATACGATTTTCCCTCCACGCCATAAACCTGAAATGGAACAGTTTTATCACATGCTTCATCTTCACTTTGAACATATATGGCTGCAACCTGAGATACACTGGGAAGATTGTACCTTCTTTGATCTAGATTTGGATTTGCACTAAGAACTATTCTTTTGGTTTCAAGATCGCGAACCATTTTCAGCTGCTTGAAGAATTGACAATAGGGATTTTCTCTAAGAATTTCCATTAACAGCTTCATAGTCTCCTCTTCAAATGTGTCCCATGTTTTAAGTCGCTCGCGTAGTTCTTCATGATCCGTGTCAAAGAAATAAAGCTGAACTCCTGATAGCTTATGTTTTCCCATGTTATTCAAAGGATTCAGAAAATGGTGTACTTGACCATGCACTTTGAAGGTATACACACCATCAGAATTTGCAGTCAAATTCGGGTCATAACTTCCACTAAAAGTCGTAAAGGCAAGATTGTTGTTGTACGTCCTGATATTATTCCTAAAATGTCCGCACTGTGGTGTTTCTCCAACTAACAGTGATAGCAGCTTCTCAGGTATTGGAATGGATTCAAAATAAATTTCACCTCCACCACACAAAAAAAAAGTTGATTCTTCTTTGAACAGTTTAGTTTTACAATGCCTACAATCATCAATAGTAGGCAAGATTCATCGTCCAACAGTCCAACATATTTTTTTCTTGTTTTCAACACTTCACCTACATATTTTTCTTTTCAAATCTCATAAAAAATTTATAATCAAGTTGGTATAAAAAAAGGAACCAATAAAATTATCATATGAACTAAAATATTACTTTCAAATGGTTAAATATTTATTGAAACGTATCGGTTTAACTGTGGGAAATTGAATCCAATTGTGAGACTCTCACATCTACTCTTGAAGCCATTGAACTTTTTCTCAATGCATTATATTCTTTCATTTGAAGTAAACGTTTTTGTTTCTTCTTAGGTGGCATCTCAGTATAAGCTTCCTTCTTTTAGCATTCTTATCATTTTCATCAACTGGATTTATAGAATGAAAAAATCATGTTCAAAAATAAATATTCAAAACTAATCAATAATGAAATTACTTTAACTTTATGCATGCATGCAAGCAAGGCTGTAAAACTATATGCCCAAAACTTTAAGAAAACTGAGCAAGCCATGTTTTTATTAATCAAATTTAGGATCAATTTATAACACAACATTTACAAAATGCAGAAATGAAACTTTTTGACCTAGAATACTACTAAAAATATTTTAAACTTGCAATAACTTCCATCAATTGGTTTCATAGAAACGAAACAAATCTGGCCTCTTGTTGGAATCCATGTTTTTACCTGTCCTTGGCTCGCGGGAGGTCTTAGGTCAAGACCCTATAGTGAATAAAACTCATAGTATTTTGCTTCGTGAGTTGATTGAAAACCTAAAAAGATTGTAGCAGACTGTATAAAGTTTCCATGGCTATATTCAAAATTGGAAAAATGAATAAGTGGGGCAAAATGAAGTACTATAATTATATTAAGCTATCCACCATAAGATCAACTTCACAACACAAACTGTTTCTCACACTGAGCAAAGTCAATGAAGTCAACTAATTTCAAAATACATTTTTAATACCGTAGTCAATGAAACACCAAGAAAGTAAAAGAGAACAAATGCACACGAGGATTAAATTTTCATTTCACCATCACCTCTCCACATAAAAAAGTTTTCTGTCAAGGGCTCAAGTAAAATGGTATATTTTATTGCACCTACTAACTTAATTCCACGGTCCCCAATTTTGGTGCCCTCACTCAAGATGGGAAAATGTGAACCAAAGTGGGACAATGTAGTCAGGGGAAATTTGAGTGCAAAATCAAAGTAGACTGACTGTTGGAAGAAAGAAACCAACAATGCTGACCGTACAACGCATCTAAGTACATCTACTTATACTTGAGTGTTCAAACCCAGACAAATTCCACCTGTCCAGGCTTTCAAGGTTCATATAATATTTTTCATAAAATTATAATAGCGGATTGCTTGCAGTGAAATTACAGAGAACAATTAGAAGCGAGGAACAGTTAAGCTCAAGAATTTAGAAAGAATTCATGTAACAGTTCAAGAAGACCAAGAATCCACTCCAACCCTCACACATCCAACAAAAAATCAATGGGTCTGCACAAACAAATCATGAAAGACATAGTATAAACGATTCCCAAAAAAATCAAGTAAAATGATATGGTAAAAATAGAAAAAAATTAAACATATAAGTACTGAAACCTCAAACCCAGAAAAAAAAAACCCTACAAAAACAATTAAATAGTTGTTTCCATAAGAAATGGGTTTTTAAAGAGGCACAAAAACAAAGGAAAACTATTCACTGGAAACTAAATCAAAAGATTTGTTTTTCATTAGAAAAGCCTTGTGAAAGCTCAGAACTCAAGAAGAGATAATCTAGTATAGTCAGGTCATTTTTCCCCTTGGGTCAAGTGCATATTCTTGTACTTCAGTTCAGATTAAAGTTTGCATTTGAGCAGTGTCAAAAAGAGTGTAGAAAGTTAAAATTAAACAAAAAACATTTACATGTATAAGTGTATCAGGCCACTAATACACTAAAAACTAGAATGCAGAATACCAAGACAATCAACCGAATCCCTGTGCATTAGAGACTTTAGTAAGGTAGAATATATTAGTCACCCAACATGAAGCCTTGTGGAGCATGGAAATTCTTTGTGTAAATTTTAATCAAGTTTTCTCAAATACAGAGAGGAATAAAAAAACAAAGATCGGCCACTTGCATGGTCTCAAGTTAAAAACTTGAGAAAAAATATTGACATCCGGAGACCTGGTAAGAAAAGCCACTAACTGTGTTTCCTAAAGAGGAAGGTTGTTAAATTATACAATCTTTTTCAGTTTCCATAACCTCACGAATAGAATAATAACTTAAACAAACTATTATTATGAACCTGATTTGAACAAGCTCTCCTACTATTTCAATCTTGAAGTATCAAGCATTTCCCCAAAAACCTAAGAGCTTCCACAGTTCTAAAAAAGTCCATATATTTGCAAAACATTCAGTGCAAAAGAAAATTACCAAAGAGGGACACTTGGAGGAAACGGTCACTTCATTACCTTGAGTAACCCGATATTATTTCGTCTTTTGAGAAACTGTCTTCTTGTGAACCAACTTCATGCAAGTAAAGACAGCCAGGGTTATTGCAAGGCTACATTAAGAGGTTGAAAAAAGAAAGTTATTGAACAGTTCAATAACAGAAAACATAGAAAGGAACCAGTTAAACGAAGAATTTTCATAGCCCTGATGATAGGAACTCAGAACATATAGCATTCTCCTTAGTTCCATTGATAGGCACCAATACACTGTAACCGACTACTGACCATACACAGCAACTACAAATGCTATTGCACAGTAGAATCCATGCTTAGATTCTTATTCACACAAATAGCAAAGCTGCGAGATACCAAGCAGCTAATAAGGAAAAGCAATTCACTCTTTACGGAAAGTATTTATTTGATTCTAGGGATGTGTTCCTCATTTATACAAAACTTCTACTATTTCTATATAAAAACATAAATCGAGGACCTTCGATCGTTCTATACCAAATTGGAAAAGCCGATAGAACAAAAAAAAGCATACTCACACTATAATGTGAAAAATATAAGCTACAGCTACAATCAGCCATCTCAGTTTTTTTTTAAAAATAAAGGATTTCCACATTTTATATCTATCAAAAGGAAAAATAACATAGCATTAACAATAGAGAAGCTTATTGACCTCCCATATCAGTAGTCATAAGAACAACATCCTTGTATTTAATCCTAATCACAGAAGTTCCCGTCACAATAAATATAAACATACATGGCATACTACATATGTTCCGGTCCTTCAATTTTTGGGTATTAATTGCGAGAACACATAAAAAAAATACTAAACAAGTAGATACCAAACAATCCAAATGTCTTAACAATACTATTAAAAAAAACACCGCACAATGCGCGGTGTTTATGGCAATGAAACTTCTTGAGTGCATTTCAAGAAAGAAACTCATTTAAAGAAATTCCTGTGTTTCAATATGTCCTTATTTTAAAAAATTAACATGATTCAAGATGTACTACCAACAAAATAAAGACGAAATACAATCAGGGAGAATACACGAATTTACCTACTTACAAGATTGGGAATAAAATCTGCTAGTTTTTCATAGTCGGTGAGAGCATTCTAAACAGAGTCTATATCCACATCAACTACACAAAGATCTTTATAGTTTGAAAAATAACATATAAGAATTCTGCAAGAAAAAAAAGGCAACAATTGCAGTTCAGATGCATTAACAATACACATGTAATAATAGCGTACAACACAAGAGTGACCAATGTGACAGGCTAAGAATCATTGTAAATTTTTAATATGTTTTTATAAAGTTAATAATATCCAGACATTTCAGATAATAGGTCACTTTCACAAGGGATTGCATATGATATATGTTTTTCACACAGTAGCATTTGACCAACTAATCTGAACTGCTCATTATGAGGATCAATTTGCAGTTAATCACCCTAAAACCATGCATATGATATGACTTATGAGTTATGAGTAACACTCACAATATAGACAATTTCATGTGCTTAATGATAAAATATAGCAATTACCATACTTAATGTACTGCTGGAAACAAAATGTTGCTCAGGATAATGAAATAAAAAACATGAAGAATTTCAAGGATGTTGTGCATATGATGCCGAAGAAATAAATATAGCAACAATTTTTAACGTGCATTCGATACTTTGATCATGCTTTCTTGTTATGTCTTAGCCTCCTACATGTTTGACACCCAAGCCTGAACCTGTAAACAATGTTCCACCTATTGTTTATGAATCCATCGAAAACTAAAGCCTCCAGAGCAAGGCTTTGAAGTATCACAAAAATTCATTCTTATCAAGTACTGGAGCCCCTTGACCACTCCAAAAAATCTTGTTCTATTGAAATTCTGCTAGTTTTCATTAGTCGAGTTCCTACAAGAGTTATCATAAAAGAAATAAAACTCCAAGCACCATCAACAAACCAATTGTTGCTCAGTTCTTCCCTAATCAGCAAGAGTAAACATATCCAGTGCCAAGTCAGAACCTAAAATTTTAGAATAGCGTATTCTCCATGTCAACATCCGTGAACTGAGGTAATGTGTTGTCTTGTGGTTGTCGAGAAATGCCTTCTTCTTCTGGTGCGCCTGCTGCTCCCCCTATACAATATTCTCCCATTTTTCAAGAGCCTTGTCCCGCGATTGCTCAAGCCACTCAAATATTGGCTAGTTGTAATCCGTGGAGTTAGGATCGTGCCTACGTGTTACAAAACACATCCTCAATCAGGAAGTACCCAGATGGATCATGATGTTCTTCCCTCTTCATGATCTCATCAGTTTAGCAGTATATCTTGTCCCTGTGCTCAGTCAGAAATTGTTGTCCAAGAACCAAGAACTTTGGCACTTTGTCCATGCCTTCTTGTGATAATAAACCTCCACACAGATCACGATTTTCGGGTACTGAATGGAGATAATATCAACACAAATCGAGGCTTTTGATGATACCTGGGCCACGACTCTTCGAGGCCCGCGAGCTTCGAGCTTAGGGTATTGTCTAAAGTTCAACTCGAGGC
>JAULKJ010328760.1:0-10146 GCA_032355405.1 Rubia balearica
GTTCCACTATGATCTCATACTTTCCTCATTGGGCCATCCCACTATAATCTTCACTTCCAATTTTCCTCTTTTGACACTCTTATACTTACTTTCACTCGCTAATTTATATAACATTCATATCTTTATTTTTTTCATTCTCTCCCCTACTACTCCTCATTACATACCTACTACTCCCGTACATCCAAGTGCCACAGATGTGCTAACACTATTATGGGACGAAGGAAGTAACTGTCAAAGGTTAATTACATAGAAACGGTTTTCAAGGCTACCGTTGGCTCTTGGTGTGATGGAGAAAATATGGCAATGGTGCAGGAGAAGAGTTCAATTGCTCAAAATAAGTAACAGAAAATATATAATTTCTGGAAGAGGTATGAGTATATACAGTTGTTTCCTGTGACATATATTTCATATAGTTTTCTACTACTATCCACAAATACTATACATGCTTTTGTCCTTCAGTAGGATATACAAAAAAATGTAAGAAATTCATACGCATATAGGATAAATCAAGTAAATCTAGGAGCTTGCACTCATTAAGTTCATAACGACTGATCTTGGGGTCATAACTAACCAGGTAACCTTAAAAAGTTCATTTAAAATTAGCAAACCAACCAAAGACATGTCCAGGAATTGATTATTTTTCAGAGAGTCCTATAAAACATTGGATGGAACGATATGTTATTGAATAACGAGCAAACATTCTTAAGCTTGCTCAGTATCAGCCTTCTGAAGAACAAGTGCTGTTCGGAATCTGTTAAAATCATGGCAGGTAGCCATCTTAAAAACAAAATGATGAGTAATATAAGATGCAACTCCGCTTTGAATCAGTTGGTTTTTAGAGAAATCCCCTTTGGATTATTAGAATGGTGTCACAGCTAAGGCTTGTGGCACTGATGTTTGAGTTCTCGTTTATTTGTGCACATTATTATCAGCATTGAACATGTTGAAACTATCTGACATCACCATAATAAAACAAATGAGTTTTATGTATAAGATCCAGAACAGCTTCTCTATATAACCATTTGGTTTAAGATGAAACCCTTTTAGGATTTCTAACATCAATTTGAATGAGAAACAACTGAAGCTAAGGCCCAATAGTTTGAAGGAAAAGGTATAGTTAAATTAGTGTTTCATACTAAGATATGTGAAAACACATATTGTCACTATGATCTTCCTCCCAAAGGAATATGCAGACAAGGAATTAACCTGCAAATGAAATCCTCCAAATCCAACTTAATAAAAAAACCACTATCCTAAACTTATCCATAGACAAAAGAGTGGCGTAAAACTGTATTTCTTAGTTAAAACCGATTAAATGTGCAGAGAATAGTCTTTTTCTTCACAATGAGGTAGCAAATCAGTGTAGTGTTTCAATTCTGGATTTCAACGAGCCACAGAGATCATAACAGTTGTATTATCAAAATTGTATCGGAGAAACCCCTGAAGTAGACATGTAATTTCGAAAAACAACCTAAGCAATATTCTTTACAAGACTTCTGGAGAACAATCTATCCTCTGAAATTCCTAATTTAAACCAATCTTACCAGCTAGGGCCTCCTATAAGGCTGGATAATTAGTGCAATAGCTGACTGCTAAAGTCTAGAAGCAAGAAACTGCATATATTTAAGTCACGGACTTAAAGGAACATATAGGTTAAAATTCTGATGGATTATGCAATGCCACAGCCGCTAATATTTCAAAAGAATTGAAAATGAGCTTCAGTAGGACTCAACGAAGCAGCTCTCACCAATTGCTCCTTACCGAAAAATTGATTTCTTCTGAAAGAATGTTGACATATTGAACGTTAAACCACTTAATCAATAGAGACACAACTCGAACCGCAGTTAGAGCACAGAGCCACTAAGCCAATAAACCCCACGGGATACTAGAAAAGTAACAAGGGAGCTTAATGCAGAACACTATCAATCCAAATTAGAACCCTGCATCATTTAAACTACAAAAACGAATGCGAAGAAAATACCCAAAGAAATTGTAAATATAGAACTCATAAAATATTTAATATTACCTTCGTTGAACATGTGGGGAGACATAGGACTGGGTAATTTAGATCCATCTCTTTCCCATCTCCATTGATTTTGATTTTGATGATGCTCGCCCTTGTTATACTGCGGCTGTTGCTGCACATGAGGTGACGGCGCCACTGTATATGCGTTTGGGTTGTTGCCACCGGACGAATCACCGCCATGGTGATGGCCTTCAGCTGACCTCATTGGATTTTCTGTGTGTCTTTTGATGATGACTTTGCTTTCTTAATTATTTCCCTCGTGGTGGTTTTATTAGACCATCTGCAATGGTAATCCAACTTCGAAATCTCATTAAATAATCAACCTCTCTTCAATCTCATTAGTTGAGACATACAACTAAATTACTCAATTTTTGACTTCATAGTGGTTGAGACCACTTTGACCCCACTTGATTCTCTCTGTCATACTCATTATTTTTATCTATAATATTTAATTTAAATAAATTTAACTAATAAAATAAATTATAATGTGAAATTTAATAATACATCTATGATTTTTTAATTGGATTTTTTTCAAATTTAATTTTTGAAATCAATTTTAATTTTTAAAATTTATTTTATAAATCATAATTAAAAAGAACCATATATATTTTTAAAGAATATAATTTAGATTTTTTACAAGTACCAAAATTTAATTTCAATTTTTAGAAAGAAATCAGAATTTTTAAAAGAATTTTTCAATTTTTTGTACAGTTTTTTAAAATTAAAAACTTTAATTTTTGAATTTAAATTTTTAAATTTTTTTATTAGTTGGAACATATGGCCCAACCATACGTTACCACGTGTCCCTTCAGAAATAAAAAAAAATAAGTGGCCTGCAGCGCGCCACGTGGGCCAACCACAGCGCGCCACATGGATGTTGCAGGGAAGTCAAAATTGCCGCGCAAGGAAAGACAGTGGAGCACGTTCTCCTGTGACACCATTTTATCTGGGCCAGTCTGAATTGGTTGGACCATGGCCCAGGCCTCAGTTGTTTGTGACTCCTTTGAAACCCTCACTGTGAGATTTAATTGTCTCGGTTCTATCTCAATTTTTAATTGAGACCCAATTGAGACCCCCACTGTACATGCTCTAACCAGGAAATACTACTATGATCCATCCTTCCTGGGTATTTATTTGATAGTATTCTGCCCGTACACAACTGCAACATATAATTTAATTTTTGTGCTTTTAACCTCCATTTCCATTTCCAGATCTGTATCTTTTATATTCTTAACAATATTTTTAATAAGAAAAACATCTGTTCTCCAGCCAACCCAAATCATGCCTCCTTTGATCATTTCCTCATTTGAAACAGACTCCCATCCCTGCTCAAAATTTCTGCAGCATTCTTTTTCATTTTCTACTCGTAATTTTGTTTCTAAAACACCAACAAATCCTACCTGTTTTTAAAACACCATATCCTTACATTTTCTTTTCTTTGTTATTTACACCCCAAACCGTGAAAAAGCAATTGTGCCATTATTCTTCGGACAAAGGGAATATTTATTTCAGAATTACATCCTTCTAATCTATGTAAGCTATAGGTTTTGGCACTTCATTTCTAATACTAACATCCACATGAATCTCTGCATAATTTAATCTGTCCAGCTCCTTCATTCCTCTATCCATTTTGAGTGGTACCCCTAAAACAGACACAATTTAACTCAAAATTGGTGGTTTCCAGTAAACTACTGATAAACCTGGCAATGTAATCCATACTGGGACTGATTTGGGGTTAACAACTTCAAAATTATAAGTCCATACTGTAACCAAAGCTGGTTTACCATCAAACACCACCATTCCCATCTCAATTATCTCTTCCCTTTGTTCTTTGGTTTTAAATCTAACTATGGACACTGCATTTCTTACCCTCCGGATACGCTGTATTCTATTCCCCCACGGCCTGGCAAAGTAACCTTCATCCACCTTGTATGGTGGAAAACTGTCCATGAATCTACAAACAACCGTTGTCTCCCAATATTTTGCACTCTCCTTTACTTTCTACAGTGATATTTTACCTATTTTAACCCCTTCAATTTTATAAGGAGTAAATAATTTTACATCTCCTTTGTTGTCCTCGAATAAATCACTCCATATTTGGGTTTGATTCTTCCTCCATTCTATCTGCCTAGCTCAATTTTTAATTTGCACTGATTGACTCCTTCACCTTTGAGCTCCCCTCCAATGGATCCGTACCCTCCCTGTTGCTTTCCTCCTGAATTGTTGGAGTAACCTGAATCGATATATTTCTCTTCACTTTTCAAAACCCTCGTTCTTCCTCATTCTCCTATCTGATCTTCATAATCTCTAATAGTTGCTCTATTTTTTGCATTCCCGGCATTTTTTTCTTCTCCCTATTTGTCACCCTCTGCAATTGCCTTCTTTTCCAACTTGATCCTTTCATGGAAGTATCACCTAAGAGATCAAATGTTCAAGAAGGAAAATTTTCTGACAGTAAAGGTGTTTTCTTTCATATTCACAGTAAAGGTGTTGACACACAGTAAACTATTAAATTTTAATAACAAACTAAACCTTAAAACAATCGAACTAAACAGATAAAGTTCAGAACTAAGTTAATACATGAATTGTGACAAAAACCAACAAGTTTTAATCCCAGTTACTACAAAACAAATTCAACATCCTAGGAAATTCAATATTCAAAATTACACAAAAACTAAATCATTCACCGTACAAATTCTACCAAACCAAATCTTCAAACTGCACAATCAATTCAAGCTACTTTTTGAACTTCATGCAAACAACTTCATCTCCTTTTTTAGGGGTTGCAGAGTTGTGGACACTCCTGCATTTCCATCCAAGTCATCATCATGAAACAATTGAAAATATGGGAGATTTTGATTTTACGGCATCTTCCTCTACAAATTATTAACACAGCTTCAACAAGAGCAATTAAATTTTAATTCCAAAGCTCTTGTGAATCGTCAAAAACCTCTGGCTATTTCTAGGTTTCTTCTGTAACAACTTCACTTGGATGCGGATTTCGCGAGCCCTCAGTCCCATTTTTCTGAACCTTTCCCAATCTCTCATACATTTCACAATTTACAACTTGAAAATTATGATTGACAATTATGCGAGATTCATCATAAACCTATAAAGAACGAAAAAATATCGATTTATTTCATATTGAAACTAAACGCTAAAACACCGAAACCAACAGATTAAAAACCCAAAGAAAGTATATTTAAATTAAACTAAACTGTTATACATCTAAACAAATAGATTAAGTACATTAACTAACCATGCTCGAACTCAACATTATTAAATTTGAAACTAAACACCTTAATAACACATCAAATTCCAAAAAGAAAAGTAAAACTAAAGATTGAAGCAAAAAAGTGCCAGATTAAAAGCCAGAACTAACTCAACAAATAGACAATATAAATATATTGAAAACTTACATTTCTGGTAGTTTTTTAAATCATTGAATTGGTTAGAACTCTCCTGGGATTTTTAACCTCAACTCATCATCATTTTCAGGGCCATTATTAAGGACTTGCATCTTCTTATCCCTAGAAACTTGAGCTACAACTTCAGTTTGAACTGAAGGAGCTCTAATTCCATCCTGAACCAAAACCTGTTCCTTCACTTTCCCAGTTGAACTGATCAGGTAGCCATCCTTCACCATAATAGTCATGTCCTAACCCCCGCCAGTTTCCAACATCTAAACTCTCCCCTTCAACTTTGCAATAGTCCAATGCTGGACTAAAGGAAGAGATGTCGAGTCCATTATACCTCGAACTGAAAATCTATGCAAATAAAAGCACGGGGACTGCAGGTTTGGTACTCTGCAACACTCTTATACTTTCATCCATTCGCACTAAAACAAAGCTACACCAATTGAGATTCTTAATCTCGTCAACATTCTCAATGGCTTCTAAGATTTTCATATTAACCTTACCTATTGATATAGTGCTAAAAAGTATCAAGTGTAATAAATAACAAAGAGTGTCTTGAACTCATCCCCATCCTCTTTTAGTTCATTCATCCTAGTCAAAACCAAGTGCATGAGTATATCCTTATTCTCGTGTCTATGAAACTTGGCTCTATACCTATCCCTCAACTCCATGTTAGAGTTCCTCTTTTGTTCGACTAACTTTGCAGGGTTATAACGCAAGCACAACACATCCAGCATATCATCAGCAGAAATAAAATAGCAATCTACTCGGACATGCTAAATATGGGTGGAAGGATTAAAATTACTCACTAACCTTGGCAAAATAAAAGCAAAAATGGTGACACCTAATCGCAACTTCATTAAACCCCCAATGCTTATTTCTTCAACATCGGTCTTTTTCTAAGCAGTAAGTTTAAAACAAAGGTCCGTCACCTTAACATGTTGGCTGCCAGGAATAAATTTCTTTATAATCTTGACACAATATATATTCAAACAAGTTAGTTAATATAAAAAATAAGCACTGAAACATCCAGACAAACAGATTAAATACATAAGGTAAGTATAGTGAAAAAAAATCAAGTTGTTGCATAAAAATACTAAAAAATGAAACACCTAAGCGAACTGATTAAATACACAAATAAATCATATTGAAATTAAACTAAGTAACTTATTGTATAAAAAGTTAAATAGTTAAACACCTAAACAACGTGACTAACAACAAGAACTAATCATATTAAAACTCTACATAGAAAGTTATTAAATAATGAAACTATAAACCTAAACTAACACATCAAATATCAATAAGTATAATGAAACTAAACATTGAAACACCCAAAGTAAATGATTAAATACCTAAAATTGTAAAATTGTAACTAAATAATACAAGTTATTACACAAAGAACCCATAGTAAAGGTCTAAATACATACAGTCAAATCATAAATACATAAACTAATAAAACATAACTGGAACCTCCGACAAGCTCAACTTGAGAAAATTATTTAATCTGCTGAGTCATTTCTATGCCATCAATACCATGCCCTGCTAAACGATGTGCAAGTACATTCCTCTTCACCACAGGTTCTTTAATTACACGTCCAACCACAATGTCATCATCTCTTCGCTTGTGCTTTCCGCAACTGCAGATTTCTTTGAAGGCTCATTTACCTTCTTCACAAACGACTTCTCCACAGCCCGCTTCTTCACAGCCTCCTTCTATCCCTTACCATCAGACACCTCTTTCTTTCCTTTATCATGTTTCACACCACACACATTCTTTCCCTTTTCATCTTTATTCGTAGCAACCATCATATATGTATTTTTTCCTTTTCCCCTTTCTAGTCCTTTAACGACCTTCTCCTCATAGACCTCATCCTTTTTCTTTTCAACCACCACAAAAGGCTCTTCAACAAAATCATCATTGTCAACATGAAAATCACTATCTTCAATAGAAGGTTCTGCGTTAGGAACCTTCTTCCAAGCACCAACCTTTCTACAAGTCTTTTTAGCTACAAAGTACAAACATACAATATTAAAATTTTAATAATATATTAAAACCCAAAATTAGAAGTGGGAAAATAGATAAATACCTAGGGGACTCTTTTAACAAATCTTCAATAACAATCTTTATCCCAGTTGTTATGGGATCCTTAGCAGCAACATTAGACACATTTTATGAAAATAAATGGTTAAGTAATACTACATTCACAAGAAGTAAATTTATATGCAAAAGAATATATAATGAAAAAACCAAAAGCTCAATAACTCACCAGATTGGCTATCAGAACTAGTCGCAATATTCTCATTTTCAATAGTTGTATGACATAATTAAGAAACACATGAAATAACATCGCTAATTATACAAAAAATAGGAAAAAAATATGTTTAAAATTACCTGTTTGAACTGCACTGCCATCACCACGAGCTTCCTTTTCAGTCTCTACTGCAAATACAAAAACCGATGAGTTAAATACTTGAACTAACAATTTATACATTTGAACTGATAGCCAAAACTGATGAGTTAAAACTCTTAATACTAACCAGTTTCTTTAATATTTGTTGAAGATGGAGGACTATTGAACACAGTCTCATCCACAACTACATGATAAAAAATAAAATAAAATCAACTAATGAGTTTAATACCCGAACTAACAAGCTCTATATATAAGAATAAAGTAAAATTAACCAATTTCTTTTTCAAACGTTGAAAAAGATGGAACATTTATCACAGCCTTAGGAACAACTGTTCAACATAATAAAATAAACACATAAACTAATGACATAAATAGTTAAACTAACTACAATAAATGATAATAAGTATAAAACATTAATCTAACTTGATTCTTTTATATTTGTTGAAACTGGAGGATTATTAATCGCACCATAGCCTCATCAACAACTATATGATAAAATGAGATAAATAACAAAACTAATTCAATTAAAACTAAAAGAAGCGTGAAATGATAACATTTTACCAAGCTTATGTTTATCCTCATTCACATCACCTCTAACTATAATAAAAACAAAATATATAAATGGTAGAGGTAAAGAATTATACATAAGAAGTAAAGACAATGATAAATCCCATCAAAATAGTTAAGATAAATTATTTTAAAAAAATTAGTAAGTAAAGCAGTAAACACTAAAATTAAAACACAAAATTAATATTTCAATCATTCTCAGAAGATCCAGCAACGCTAACTAGTTTATCCTCACCGGATTTACAACCACTATTACACAATCTTTTAACGATATTAGTTATAATTTTTTTATTAGAATATAGATACAAAAATCAAGTAATAAGCAACAAAATGAAAATATAATTCCATCATATTTAAATAACAATTGTAGTTGTTTTTCCCCCTGATTTTCCCCCTTTAAGATGAGTTTTATAACCTGAAAATTATACAATCAATTATCAGAACAACATAAGGTTTAAAATACAAAACTTACAACTAACCATATTATACCATCTGTAGTAGTCAATTTTGATTGTAATCGACTGAATTTCCTGAAACACGTAGCCTCATCTACACTTAAAAGCAATCACATAAACACATGAATAAATAAATGAAATAGAAAAAGTAAACAGATAAATATAACTATCTGCATACATATTCAGTAACAAAAAATAATGAAAAGATTTAGATTAACTAACCACAAAAATAACTAAACTAAGCACATTAACAGACTAACTAACTAAAATTTAACCATTTGATTAGGGTGTGTTTGGCAGACTGTGCTAATAAGCAAAACTGGCTTATTTTGAAAGTAGTGGGAGTTCAGCTTATGATTTTTCCCTAAAAATATCTCCTTACAAAATAAACTGTTTTTAGCACTTTACAAAAAAGAGTGCTTAGTTTATAAGTAAAATCTTTTCATATAAAAGAAAGATCAGACATAACAACAATAATCAATGAATAGAAAGTTGTATAATATGTTATCTAAATTAACAAACACAACAACAAAAATAGAGAACAATCAACATTTAACCAAACAGGAAAAATAACAGTCATTAAGCACAAAATCAGTAAGAAAATAACTAATTGGAACCTACACAAAACATACATAGTTAGGAAACACAATATACATACACAGATTCAACAATAAGCTGAAACAAAACTTGATAACAGAGTAGAAAGTCAGAAAACCATAACTAAATGCATAAACAATTGAAAAAAAGCAAATCACCTTGTATGACATTGATATCAACATCCGAAGCACATGAAGGAACATCACCCTCAATCTTATCTGTTTTAACTGAAGAAGTTCCCTCGATGCTTTTGATTGTCATAACGTTGATAAATCTGTAAAAAAGCGAAAAATTAAGTCAGAAAGGAACAATAGCAGACCAACATTGACAACACATGGCCAGAAAAACATAAATAATCAGAGATTAAAGCCAGAAAAATAGTAAACAAAAAGGCCCAAAAACCAGACAAAAAACAAATGGATTGAATGAAAACTACCTCAAAGACGCCGGATAGTCGAAGAGGAGTCACAATAACGAAAACCAACCGATTTATAGGGAAAAAATGCAGAAATTTAGGGCAATTACATGAGAGGTTTTGAGGAGTTCTGGCTATTTGGATAAGACAACGAGCTTTCTGATATAAAATACTGAAAATGATTAAATATAGAGAAAAGTGCTTTTATAACCCTACCTACTTGACATAAGTGCCAATATAACTCTCAGATAATTTTTAG
>JAULKJ010328771.1:0-10146 GCA_032355405.1 Rubia balearica
TCGAGTATAATTGGTAACTCGAGATAGCTTCCTTGTAGGAATCAATAATATCCTTAATTAGGAATGGATTACGCGTCCCTTTATGGGCCTCGAGTAGGACTTTAGACGATACCCTAAGATCGAAGGTCGCGGGCCTCGAAGGGTCATGGCCCAGGTATCATCACAATTCATTAACAATAATAGTAAACAACTTCATCTAAGATTAAATCACTACCATCATCATTATATAAAGGTTAGTCCATAACTTAAGAAGAAAATAAAAGGTATCACAAAAGTAACAATCATTGTAATACTGTTACATCATTCTGAATAACATAAAATAGTGGTCACAATATCAATTCATCCAAAATATCATGCTTCATCATCTTCAATGTCGCCCGTGGAAGTCGATCGGTCGACTCGAGGTCGAGAGGTTGACGCGAGGTGGTGCTCGTATACTCGTTGTGAATTTTCCATAAATCAAATCTTTGTCTCGATGGTACAAAATTCCTTGTGCATCCATTTGTAGCTATCCTTGAAACCTTTCAAGTACGCTTTTTTTGTACCTACGCATGTTCAGGCCGAATATTTAGCATTAATACAAGAACAATATATATATATATATAATATAATAAATTTAAAATATCACTAACCTTCCTCAATTTGTGACATCTTACTTGCCTCGGAAGCTTCTGTTGTCTTATGAAACCACTTCCGATCAGTCAACACCCAATTCTTCTTCTCAAAGTAAGTCTTGTAGAAATACTCTGACCCTTTTCCTTCTAACTAATCATCAACCCCTCGACATCCTTCAGTATACGGGTGATCAAATTCTCATACGGGAGGCTCTTGACCACTTTCCTCGAGGTGGCAACCCACAACATATGCCTAAATATTTCTTCCCCGGGTTGATCTTCCTATCCTCAATTATGTAATGAAATAACATGAGTGTGATATAGTTAGCCTCGGTTATGTGTCCACCCGAGGGAACCAAACTTCTATCAATAACTTCATAGGTAATATTGTGGTCAATAGTCAAATAAGTGAGACTAAAAGTTTCCGGCTTTCCTAAATCCACTCTATTGCGTTGGAAATAGCTCTCACTACAATCCATAGGGTAAACGTAGGGGTAATCTACATGTAACAACCACTTCTCTCTATGGTACACATCATTCAATGGGCCTTCTACATCCTTTGGAAAAATACTTTTCGGGTTTAGATAAGGGTATTCTAGTAATTTATTAATAAGCCATTGGCTAACCTGGATGTCAATCCCCCAACTCTAGTCTCGTAGTCCCCATTTGCAATTTCACGCAAATTTACATATAATTGACAAGTCAAATAAAAGTAGGCGTTTTAATTACACGAAAGCAACCTGTCAACATGTTGTTCACAAAAATTCAAAAGGGGTTTGGCTAATAGTATTGATAGATATTCATTGAAGTCCAAAATATAACAATCAAGTAGTTTCCCCTTATCACGCAAGGCCTCATATCGAGTTTGGGCAAAAAACGAGATGAATTTTGTTTCATCGACACGGGAAGTGTGACCGGTGGATCGAGATCTTGTCATTCCGCGGATTGCTCCTCCTCTACACATGGTCTTATTGTGTAGGTTTTTGTAATTTGTGGCTTATGATGGTTTGCGAGTTCGTAAGGAGGGGGCTAGGGTTTGGTGATTTGGGGATTTTTGGTGAAAATGACCCTGCTGCGTATTTTTATAGGCCGACCCATTTTTGAGTTTGGAAAGCACAAATTCGCTCTTTGTCTTTAAGAGTAAAAAATCCTAAGAGTTTGGAAGCAATTTATTCCAAAAAAACAAAAGCTCCATTTGTCTGACCCGATAGTGGACAAAAACATGACCATAGCTCGGAAGTGGTATTCAAAGTTTGGAAACTCATTTCGCTCTTCTGGTCATATGGAGCTGAACGTCTTCTGAGTGAAGAACACAGTCCGTCCATGAAATATAAAGGAAAGACAGGATTTCGAGATTGGAAGCATGTCGGTCCTTGAGGTCATTTAGTAAAAAAAATGTATAAATTGCTTGAATCAACATACACTCTATTATGTTTACATCTAAGTCTAACAAATTCAAAATACCTAGTTTTCTTTACCATAGTCATTAATAGAGAGCGAATCAAATGAAATTGAACTATCAATCCATCAAAATCATAATCCAAACATGAGAATCAATTCTAAGAAAACCATAAAATTCCAAATTTCGAACCAAATCCATCTAAAACTTAATTAAATCATTCCAAACATCTTCAGACATAAAAATCCTCCCTGTTACACCTTTTCTAACATCCTAGTTTGTTTGACCATAGTTATTAAAAAAGAGCGATTGAAATCAAACTGAACTGTCAACCCATCAAAATCATAATCCAACCATGAGAATCAATTCTAAGAAAACCAGAAAATTTCAAATTCCAAACCAACCATCTGAAACTTAATCAAATCATTCCAAACTTCTCCAGACATAAAAATCCTCCCTATTGCACCTCTTCTAACATCTTGTCAATTCCGTCTCCTCTTCACCCCCGAGAGTTTTGTCTCTAAATTCCTGACATTCTCGTCATCCTTGACTGCATCACCATTATCATCACCATCATTGTTGCTCTTGGAGAAAAATGGATTGAAGTTAGGTGGCTCTTCATCTTTGCTCAATTCTAGGTGAAGACCTTGGGATTCCATGAATGCCACATGCTTTGAATGTGCTCAGGTCAACATCGCATGAGTCTCAGTCTCGTCCACACGAAAACAATCAAAATACTTGCCAAGTCTTGCTTTCCATCCATCCCGAAACCTTGTTAATTAAACACAACCAATATAAACTAAATTTAATTTAAAAGTTATCATACAATGTAGTGAAATACAAATATGATAATATATACTCATGGGAGCTCGATGTCTTGGCTCCTTCACTGCTTGACCGGGTTGTGTTATGTACTCCCTCTTGTTGTCAAAGCCGAGTCTAAGCTGATTGGGCTGAAATCAACTCTTATCATAGTAATCCATGCACAGTGACCTATCATGTGGCAGCACTCCTTCCTTCTTTACCATCGTGATGATTAGGCCACCGTACAGATGACCTTTCTTCTTTGTGTTCGCAGCCTTTAGCATGAATGAGATTATGGTGAAGTCGGGGTTTATCTTGACCCCCCTTCATAACATAGTAAAACAGTATGAGATTCGCAATCGTTGGCTCGCAGGTGTGGCCAACCGTGGGCAAAACGTTCAGACAAATCCACTCATAAATAAGACGTTGCTCAACGGTCAACACACTAATGTCATAATGTTCCACTTGGCCCAAGGTAGCATCTACCCTCTTAAAATATTTCTTACCCATCGCGACTGGACATAGTGGGGTTGTGTCAGTTATGGATGACCAACATCGTGTGTGGTAAATTTCTAGGGGATCATCGGGTATAATTTTTTGGGGGTAGTGTAGGGGAAATATATGGCTCTATTAATTGTATATTTAGTCCCATCAATCGTTTTCCCACTCACCTTCGTGATATCATGATTTTCTTAATTCGACCCAAATTTGCGTAAAACTGTATAGCCTCATCAACATGAACGGCCTCACTCATACATAGCAATTTCTCCAAATATTGAACTTTAAACCGGGCAAGAAAATAATCTAGGCCTAATTCACCAATGTCACTGGCTAATATAGCCTTATAATTAATAACTTTTCTCTTCAAGAAATTTATGTACCTCTGTTCAGTATGTTCATTGAAGAATTTTGGGGATGGATCAATATCCGTGAACAGGCGATGACTCCGGTAGCTTGTCTTTGACGTATATCCCATGCTTTTATGCTCATTGTCAATTGGTGATGTGTTTGTAAATTGGGGAATTCTAGGGTTTGTATTTGAGGAAATTTGAATGGGAGAATGTTTGGGAGTTTTGGAATTTGGGCATTTATTAGCCCATTTTTAAGAACTAAATACCACTTCTGAGGTATGTGTTCATCATGTACTTCATCCTATGTCTTATCTATTCCAATTTCTCTACTCAATTATTTTTATTTCTCTTGGGTTTTGTTGTTCTTATAGGAAGAAGGTATGGATGAAAATTTCATCCCATTTGTTTGAAGAAAATGTTAGCATTCTCCTCATTTAAGAGTTAGGGTTTACATTTATAGAACCAAAATGTTAGGGTTGTCGTGGATTAAATAGTATGCCTACAAGGGTTTGTGATCTTTTTGAGTTCTATGTTGTGTGGGCTTTGTTTATCAATTTTATTTGTGTATTATATTAGGGTTTTAGTTGCTTCATGGTTGTGACAGATTAAATGTTGCATTTGAATGGAAATCTTATTTCTTGAGCTAAGTAATAGTGTGATTAAATGCTAGTGTTATTGCTTGATCTAGGTAATAATATGATTAAATGCTAGGTTTTTTTAGTAGGTTTATTTTTTAAATTTTATTTATTAAATTTAACAATAATAGAGGTTGAGCTAGGTTTATTTCTTTAATGTCAATGATTTGTGATTTGTGTTGTCATGTCATTTGATTAGGGTTTAAGTGGACATTTGGTATTTTATAAATACAATTATAATCAAGCTAGGTTTAGTAATTATCTTGATCTATTTGTGAATGTACCATACAAAATGTCTAGGAAAAGGACTCGTAATGAAGTTTCACTTTCCCGAAATGAAAATACCCCAACAATGGACCATGGTATAGATGAGGATGACGGATCCGGGGATGTAGGAATAACACGAACTCATTGTAAAACATTAGAACATAGAATGGCTAGGAAAAATTAACCTTGCTGATATTCAATGAGTCAGGAAAGTGTTTTTCGGCCCAACTTGCTAAATGGTTAAGTTGGGTTGCAAAGGTTGGCAGGACAAGGGTAGACATCTACTACAATAGTTGGCATCATATCCCAAAAGACTACAATAACACATTATGGATTGAGTACAAGGTAGCATTAGTAAAGTGTTATCCCCCCATTATTTTCCTTAATTTAATCCCTATGATTGAATCTATGGTGTAGAAAAACCTCATGGAGGCCATTTGACCTCGAAGCACTGGACAAGGGTCATTTGCAAAACAAGGATATTTTCATGGTGTCCAAGAGTTGGCGTGAACATAAATACACTTTGTCAAAAGACTACATTTTTAGCGATGAGAGAGGTGATCGCTCGTGGCTAACCTAAACTCACATTCAACTAGAGAGTTAGGAGATCCACAAGAGAACGACCTCGGACAATTGGGTAACGCTAGTAAAAAATAATTTCTAATTTTTAGAGTGTTTGGATTAACATGTCTACAGTGATGACATGACTCTAACATCCTAACTTAGGGCACGAGGGAAGAATAACAACGCATTACCGTGAAGAATGTAATTCCTCACTAATTGAGTCTTGGGGGTTATGGTTTAGCGACAATTGAGTTAGTGAAAGAACGTCTTGAACGAGATGTACAAATTGCAATCGAGGGAGAGATGATTGAAGATAATTTAAGGGCTTCGGTCCAACCGATAAATGTGGATGATATTGAGAGGTGCGATATATTCCTAAAAGGCTGACAAAACAAAGAGGATGAAGAAAAAGTGCAGAAAGAGTGGTAAGTAAAGGTTTAAGTGAATTTATTATTCTTTTGAACACATTTTTCTTAATCACGTACCAACTAACACTTTTTTTGGTACTTGATAAAAATTGAAGAATGATTAATTGCAAGGGGAATTCATTCCAACGGATAAGCACGACATCCTTTGTGAAGCTTCTGCCAGGCCGTGTTAGGGGTGTGGGTATGTCTTGACCCAATGAGAGGCGTTTGGCATCTTATGGTCCTACGATCGTGCAGATTCCTTGACCTCGAGAATGCACACCTTGCAAAAACAAGCGCTTCTCCAAGACAAGTGAATTGAGTAACAAGACATTCTAATTCATAAGTTGGTCCAACACACTGGGCTTGTTCTTTCGGACAATTTAGACAGTTTGACGCCTGATTGGACCCCACCATCAAGAAGATCATGCCATTCTCCCAAAGGTGTTGAGGTTAATCAAGAGGCGATTGTTCAAACTCCAAGAAATGAACTCGATAACCTCGAAAATGTCATCCTAGCAAGTGAAAAAAGGTACATATCTTATTTTCTTCAAAATATTCCTAAGAATTAAATTTTATATCTAACATATAATTTGGTAGGGGTGTACACATCATGTTCCTGTGAGCTATACATTGATCAAGACATGACGGTAGACCACTTCACATAACCGATGGAGTTTTGCATGAATTAAAGAAACAAAATCACTCATACCTATTGTGGATGGTCTTTATAGGGTTTCGTTGAAGAATCCATTGGCTATGGGCGCCCCTTTGTAATTCTTGGAAGGAGAATACCAAAAAGTTGGTCTTTCCCGGGGAATGTTTCTTCTGTGTCCTCGTCGACTTATACACGCCAATCATGTGAAGGATAAACACTTAAAGGAAACACAACATGCATCACCTAAACCGGTGAAAACTATACCAAGACCGGTCAAAGCAGCACCGAAATTGGTCCCAACAATACCAACTAAGGTTAGAACTCCAGTTTCAAGAGCACAAGTCCTTCGAGACTTACCTCACTTCATATGGGTGCTATATAATTGGCTTCAACCGCATGCTCAAAACACAACATACACATTCTTGGATATGAATACGTATTTGGATGCAAACATGAAATCTCTGCGTAATGGAGTGATTTTGAAGACCTATAGATATGTGAGCAAGTTAATCAAATGATGATGTTGATCCACACCTTGTGAGTGATTTTTATAATTTTATTTAAAATTCACTATTTATTACTTTAAACATTATTCCAACTAATGCAAAATTCGTAGTTTCAAGGTAAGTGTTTTTTTACCAATAATCAAAAGAAGTGATGGATTGGATACAAGTGCCCGGCAATGATTCAAGAAATTGGTTGTATGAAACAAGAGAGGATCGATTACATACGCAAATGCCTAAGCCTGAAGAAAAAGAAACTTTTCATTTCGCTATACATTGAAAGGTTACACTTATAGTGTTCAATTCATTTACCAACATCATTTCCGCAATTTCGATGATAATTTAAATTTCCGTATTCATGGACCATTGGATATTTATTTTGATTGTTCCCGCACATAAGTGTGTGTATTGGATGGATCTCCCGCACTTCCAATCATCCGATGCCTTTGTCCAAATTTTGGAATTTGAGATGAATGACACTGGTGACCAAAGTAAAACTACTTTAAAAGTGGTCGAAATCAGGGTGGACTATTAACATGTTTTTTCAATGTGCTTTACTTATTTGATATAACAGTCTTAAGAATTTTTGTTGTTTTTAATCAATACAAGAAATAAGCGCAAACATGGGAGTGCGGATATTGCGTCATGTTATACGCGACTGAATGCATTCAAGAAGTCCACAGAGATATACTTGAAATTGACACGGTAAGTGTACATTTGTTTGTTGTAACCATTGTAACTAAAATTTCTAATGTTTGCTACTATCGTGTTATTAACATATTTTTAAAAAAGGAATTGAAACCCTACTCACAAGATGATATCAACAATGCGAGAAATTATTTGGTTAGGCATCTAATTCTCAATCGGTAAACAACCCTAGGAATCCCGATATTTCTAAAGTAACACAAGTTAGATAAACATTGAAGGTTAAAAATATCGGAATAGATTTCTACTTATTTATATTCATATCCATAGAGTATTAGTTGTTTAGCGTTATCTATAGATTTTTGTCAAGGTGCAAGATACTATCGTGTCTTGTGTTACATTTCTGGCTGTGAATCGAGCCCTTTTTTGTGTCAGGAATATTAATAGAATAACTTTTTTACCATAAGAGTAGATAGTACTTCCGAGTCCATAAGTGGTTTCAGCCCTATGCATTAGGGTTTTCCATAGGCAAGATTCTTATTTACAAACTCGAAATGGAATGTACGAAACATTACAAACTGAAATGAGTGATAATTAAAACAAATTCGAGCCTTTCTTTGGCAGAAAGGGGCCAGAAACATGACCCGAGTCCAGGACCTAAATGGTTTTTGTCATAGAGCCAAAATACACCCCCGCCCTCCGTTCTGAGTTTGGAAATGGTACAGTTTCTTATTTCTAAAATGTTGTCCAAGGTCCGAGGGAAGGATCAAAGTTTCCAAACTTGGAAACCATTAAAGACGGTTCTAGCACCTTTTTAAAGGCAGTTTTTAACCACCTTCGTCGGTAAATTTTAAAGGCGGTTCTCGAAAATGCCTTTTTTGGTGGTTGATCAAAGGTGGGACCAGAGAAGGCACTTTGAAAGTGCCTTTAATGGTACAATAAAACTGCCTTTAGTGGTCCCCTCCTACACTAGTGTTCATTCCCCTACCCGCTACCACCTACCATGTCCACCACCGCTGCACCGGAGCCACAACCATCAACCCATTGTAATATAGAGTAATTTTGGACCTGATGGCAGAATTTAACTCGTTAATATTGGTGTTTGTTGGTGTCAGTCACAAATATATGTTGGAGTTTGATTGAAGATTTTGGTGGTGGTACAATGTTGATTGAAGATGCATGTGAGAGTGTTGGTATCGATTGATGGTGGTAGTGTTGAATGGGGTGGTGTTGGTGTTGTTGGCATCGATTGATGGTTTTGGTATTTGTGTATTGGCTTTAAGGTGGTGGTGGTCTTGATTGAACAACCACCATATCCTTTTGTCAGCTGAAACGGTCGATGTTCTTTCAAAGAATCCACCACTAGTTACAATGACTCTACGATAGTTGAAAAAATTAGCGTACACCATCGAAACGATGTACGGGTCAGTTATGCACAACAAATTTTGTCATCCGTCAAATATCCATGATAAATTTCGGCAATGATTCTATTCTCCACTTGTGCATGTGTAGAGAGTCTTCACCTGTGTTCTGTAGAACTTTAATTATAAATATAATTAGCTGATTTTAAAAATAGATAAACATAGTTTTTTCAACACAAAAATAAAATTGTTTAACATCAGAATTTATTTTTATTTATGACATCCCATGCCATTACATAAAATGAGGTGTGGCTGAAAAATCTTAAATGATAATTAAAGGAAAATAAATAGAGAAAATAAAATGCATTCCCTTTGTCTTTATTTGCTTTTCAATTTCCAGTCAATTTTTTATAACATAATAAATAAAAACATAATTATAAATTATACATTATCAAAAAATAATTTAATAAATATGAAAACATCTTTTATAGCATATTTAATTATAGACTAAATTATTTTTTTGTCCCCAAAATACCATCTTTTGGTTCTCGAGTGCAAAACCACGTTTGGTTAGTACCCTACATATTCAAAGTGAAATTTTTGGTAGTTTTCATCTTTTGGTCCCAAAAAAATATATTCATTTTTATAGTGTTAGGGGTATTTTTGTAATTTCACTAACTAAAAAACATTTTTAATTAAAAATTTCAGCTTTCCTTTTCTTTTACCTTTTAATTTTTTCCCTTTTATTTTTGTTTTCCTTTCACCCCTTTCCCCTTTCCCCTTTCCCTTCCACCGCCTCTTTTCCCTTTCTCCGGCCACACCTTCTTCCACAGTTGCTGGAAAGAATGATCTGTGTGGAAGTCGAGGAAATTCCAGAACAAAACAGCACAGTAAAAGGAAAAGGGGAAAACAAACAAAATCATCAGAAACCATAGATCTCAAAATAGAGAAAATCAAAACCAAACAATTGTTTTCAGCCAAAATCAATATCCCAACAAGTTGGGATGTCAACTCGGCCCAACTCAACAAGTCGACACGGCCCAACTTAATGAGTCGACCTAGTCGACAGACCTAACTCCTCGGTGACCACCACCTTGACCAATAGACGAGTTTCAAGCCCTCTTCATCGCGGATTCACCGGGCACCGAAGGATGAGCGATAATTCCCTCATATCGGCGAGGGTGAGGTAGTCGCCGACGCTACAACCCCTTTTTCGATGGACGAGAAGTCAACGATGGACACTGCCTTCTCCAACTAGCCATCATACCAACATCAATACCGCTCGCCAGCAAATTCGCCAAGATCCGATGACCTAGCAGATCGGCCGAGACGCGCAACCATTGGCCATCCTCGTCGTCAGACTTGCGGTGTCAACCCACTAGCACTATCTTCACACGATTTCATGGCTAATGTCAGAGCCCTTCCCGTCGACAATCCC
>JAULKJ010328781.1:0-10146 GCA_032355405.1 Rubia balearica
CTTTGAGGACTCAGTAGGGTCCTTCCTAATTAACCACCAGCTTGCCCTCAGGTTCCCTCCAACTTTTTTCGTTCCTTTCATTAAGAGGTATCCTGTTGAAAACTGGATTTTTCGAACCCTCCGGTCGTGATACCGCTTGACTTTTTTCCTTTACCTTTGCCTCGTTAAGGGATGCCCATTATCTTTTTTCCTCGAGAAGGTCTAGGTCCAATCAGCGCTGCCTTTATTGACCTCCTAGTTTTTGTTGCTTATGGAAAACCTTCAGCAGGTTTTCAACCTTATCTCAATTAGAATTACTGCTTCCAAACTGTAGACCAGGTTGTACGGAGTGTCACCCTTGGAAGAGGACTCTGTCGTTCGATATGACCAAAGGACACTAGGCAATTCGTTGACACAGATTCCTCCATCCCCTCCGAGCCTCGATTTGATGCCATTAACTATGGTACGATTCATAACCTCCACCTGTCTGTTGGTTTAGGGGTGATACACGCTGGTTACCTTCTGGAAGATCTTGTATTCATTACACCAACTTTTGAATGGGTCACTAACGAACTGGGTTCCACTATCAATTATGAAGGTTCGAGGGATCTCAAAATGAAAAATATTGTTCTTCCAACAGAACCCAATCACTTCCCTCTCTTTTATGTCGGTTAAAGCTTCAGCCTCGACCCACTTCATAAAGTAATCAACAGCTACGATCAGTTATCGAAAATGGCTGGGCATCTGGGAAGAAGCCAACAAGATCGATTGCCTATATGTTCAATGGCCACGGGCTATTTATATTCTTTATTTCTTCTTATGGCACAAGGGTGATTGGTTCATGCCGCTGGCTTTGATAGCAAGATTGGATGTGCTTTTTAACTTCATCAAACATTTTAGGCCAGTAACACACCATTTGGAAGAGTTTTTTGGCCATTGATCGGTCCCTTGGTGACTCCTCATACTCTCTCATGAGTTTCATGAATTAATTAGTCCGCTTCATGAGGGGAAATGCATCGAAAAAAATGGTTGCAAGTAAACTCATCGGTAGAGCACATCTTCTTTTATTACGTACTTGGGAGCTTTCAGTCTGGTCTTTCTCACTTCGACATCTCCTTCCAGAAGGTTATCATCTCGGAGGTAGCTCAAGATCTGTTTTATATAAAAACATCTTCCTTCCATCATCATTACTGTTGTTTTCTCTTTGAAACTTTATTTGTCCAGCATCTCCACCGTCAGACACCCCTATGACTGCAAGTCTAAGTCTAACGAAGAAAACTTTCTTAAGGCATCAGCCTTGTAACTCTCCTCTCGAGAGACTTGAGTCAGGTTTTCATGGTTGAAATGTTGAAGGAGAGGTTTAACCACCTCCAAATAACATTGTAATATTTGTTCCCTAGCCTCGTATTCCCCTTTAACTTGCTGGACCACAATTTGAGAATTGATATATCTTTAGACTTTGAACTCCTAAGTTTTTAGTGAGTCAAAGCCCATTGATTAATGCTTCGTATTCTGCTTCATTATTGGTGGCCTTGAAGTCAAAATATAAGGCGTAGGGGTAATCTTTCTTGTTGGGGCTCGTGAGAAGAACCCCTACCCCGCTCCCTCCTGAGTGAGAGGACCCATCAACGTATAACTGCCACATTTCTTCGTTTCCTCTATTATCCTCAATTAAAACCATCTCGATAGTTCCTACGATGAACTCGGCTAGGGCCTGGCCTTTAATGGCTTTTCTTCGGCGGAATTGGATATCATGTTCGCCGAGTTTAATTGCCCATTTCATCATTTGCCTCGATGTTTCCGATTTGAGGAACACTTTTCTAATTGGTTGACTTATGAAGAGGATGATTTTATGGTTTTGAAAATACGGCCTGAGAACTCTTACGGCATGAACAAGGACTAGGATTAGTTTTTTGAGCGTGGTGTACCGCATTTCAGAGCCACGTAACACCCTACTGACGAAGTAGACGGGTGAAGGGTTTTTTTCCTTTTCTTTCACAAGGACCACGCTTATTGCCAAGTGTGAGGCCTAAATGTATATGTACAAATCTTACTTTTTTGCGGCTTCATGAGGGTGGGATAACTTCGTAAATATTCCTTTAAATCTCTAAAAGCTTGGTCACATTCCTACATCCATTCAATATTTTGGCCTTTCAAAGTACCTCAAAGAATGGCAAGTGTTTTTCCGCACCTTTAGAGAGAAAATGAATGAGTGCCGCTAGTGGTCATGTAAGCTTCCGGACCACTTTGGTAGTTCGAGGGGGCTTTATGCTCATCAAAGCCTCCACCTTCTCTAGATTTACATCGATCCCCGTTCTGAGGCCATGAACCCTAAGAATTTTCCTTCCCCTGCTCTAATCACACATTTAGCTGGGTTCAGCTTTAATTTTGTGCTTCGGAGCCATCGAAAGGTCTCTTCGAGATCTAGAAAGAATTGATCGTAGTCCTTGCTTTTAACTACCATATCATTTACGTATATTTCCATCTTTCCGCCTATCTGCTTCTTGAAGAGCTTGTCGACCAACCTTTGGTAGGTTGTCCCTGCATTCTTTAGGCCGAACGACATATTCTTATAAAAAACTGTCCCCAACCCCATGATGAACAACATTTTCTGCTTATTCTCTTCCGCCATAAGTATCTGGTGGTAGCCTTTATGGGCATCGAAGAAAGCTAGGACCTTGATTCCTTCTATGACTTCGACCAGCCGTCGATGGAGTGCAAGAGGTAGCTGTCTTTTGGGAAACTTTTGTTCATATCGGTGAATTGAATGCACATTCGCCAAGTTCTATCATGCTTTGGGATCATGACAGGGTTTTCTAACCAAGTTCAGCTATGCTTCGGGACCCTTCCCATCACTCTAGGTGTTTACGTCTGTTTGAACCCTCTCCTTCGAGGTGACACACTTTCGGCGAAAACCTAGAAGCGGTATTGGACAACCAACCGCCTCCTGCATGGTTTTCTAATAGGACAAACCATATCCAGCGGCTGATGAAGGCACAGTGCCGGACTCCTGAAGGCAGAAGTTTTTAACTTTTTTTATAGCAGGAACGACAAAAAAATATGACGGATTGTTTGAGACATTGTAAAATAAAAGAAAAAACAAAAAGAGCCTAATGAAAGAGAGAAAAGGGGACTAATTGGGAAAAATTGGCCGGAAGGGATCGAAAAAAGTAGGCTGACTAGAGTTCTCTAGCAAACAGTGGAAACTTTAAGAAGAAGGAGAAGAAAATGGACTTGGGAAGTTTGAGTGAAAAATGAATAAAAAAACCTCGGAGGCTGTATTTGTAGAAGGTAAAAAAATAGCAATGATTACCTCGGGCCGCCAAATATCAAGGAAAATATGGGATAATGGGCACCGTGGGCAAAAGATTCTCAAAATTAACAAGAAAAGTGCCCCGCGTAGAATTTGACACGAACTTCATGAGCTTCAAGGCATCAATGGGCAACATGTCCCACATGACCTTTCCACTTCTCTAGCCGAATCCCCCTCAGGTATCGGATGTCGTATCTCCCTATTCCTTGATTTTCGAAGCCCGGATACCTCACATAAATAGACGAACTTGATGGAAATTTTATATCCCCAAGTCCTTAATTAAAAGTACATAGCTAAGAATCGAACCCCAAGAGACGAGCCTATTCGAAGGTCAAACCCAAAGCTAATTCGAAGGATCCCATGTTAACCCTAGTGGAGAACCCCCAGACCCTCGAGGGACTAGAAAATTACCCCCATGTCTAACAATAGGTTCAAAGCAGCCATATCGAAGGTCGAAGTAAGAAACTTGTTGTAGGAAACCCTGAAGTCGAAGAGAGAAGTATGGAGTAAATCTCGGGGTTTGAACTCTCAACTATTCACTCATGATTTGATAGACACTCTTTCTTACTTAAGAATTAGAGATTCTTCCCCCCGGAACACCCCGGGGGCTTTTTCTTGCAGATCTCAGCCAAACTAGCAGTGGATATTGCGACTACAGCTTAGGGACGCATTAAGTTTATTGATAATGCATATTTATACTAGGCCTCAAATGCTTAGTATAACCGGCCCAAGTTACTCTATTTTATAAACAAGGTAATAACCCTTGTGTAATAACCATTGGGCCGGCCCAAAGAAGATTTTAGTACTTGCAGCATAAGAAAAGAAAGGAGTTGCCCAATCTACCTCCATATATAAGGAAGAAAGGTAACACTGTATACTCAACTATTCAATTTTGATTTGATAGGCACTCTTTCTGACTTAAGCGTCAGAGACTCTTACCCCTGAAACACTCCGGGGGCTTTGTCTTACAGATGTCGGCCAAACTAGCAGTGGATATAGAGATTACAGTTTGGGGGCACATAAAGTTGGCATGCACGGTGCGACCCAAAGTCAGATCTATGCAATCCATTGTTCATGTCCGTTTCTATAGAAAGCGCATTACTAAGTCCTCGAAGCATACCCGGGAGGTAGCTACATGTTAGAAACATCCCAAGGAGATCCGATTCCTCGAAGATGGAATGTCTCGAAACTTAGGAGGCACTATTCTCCTAAATCACAGTATATTCGGTCAGGCTAGGGAATTTCTCACCCAAAACAGTTGTAGGCCAAGAAACACCTTTAATGAAAGTATTTCTTGTAAGTCAAGGGAGATTCCCCATTTCGATTACCTATCTATCAAATGTATTTCTTTGAAACTATTCCAAATTTTGGCTAAGTACTAGAACACGTAATTGTTTGAGGAGGTGTAAATCCCTCGCCCTCCTGAATGAGAGGTGTCCAGGACTTAAATATAATAGCATTCAAGGGATAAAAACCCTTAGAACATAAAAGCGTTCAAGGGATAAAAACCCTTGAAGAATGCTCGGGGTCAAAATCCTTTTGCGTAAGATATTTGAAATTCCCCTAGAACATAAATCGTACAAAGGAGAAAAACCCTCGACGAATGCTTGGGTCAAAAATCCCTCTTGCGTAAGATATTTGAAATAAAAATACAAGTAAGAGATGTAAAATACCCTTGTTATTTATACCTAAAAAAGGTCGTAAATGGCTTACGGGTAAGGGGTATACAGTAGGAAAATAAGACAACATTATAATAAAACAATCAAAATATTTATTAAGGGTAAAATAGATCTCCCAAGGGTAGGGAAGGGTCCTCCATAACCTCGGCTTTGACAGGGGCTATAGCAGTAAGAAGATCTCTTATCAAACTTGGAGCCTCCCATAGATCATCTGACCCTCGTATCTGGGATGAACTCGAAGGTCCACTGGATGAGTTTCTGGGCCTACAAGAAAGGGGATGTCCTCGGGATCTTCATCCTTCTTGGCTATCTTGATCGCTCTACTGGAGAAGTCCCCTTGATCATTGCTTGAGGTGCCACCACAGCCGATGACACCCAGATGGGGCTATCCATGAGCTGGTGCAGATGACCCCCCTGCCCAGCTCACTTGTGGACCCAAGCGAGAGAATAAAAAGGCACTCCTGGTATAAGGATCAGAAGAATGTGGACCCTGGAAACATGAGGTTGCACCTTTTTCTTCCCTTTAGATTTATTTTTAGCGGGACATTGAGAACTCGAGACTCCTTGTTTCTTACCCATTATTTCCATCAGTTACCCTTCGGTCTCGTTGTAAACTTCTCCGTACTTAGGATGCTTCTCTAACTCCTTATATTTCATAATGCCCACTGTCTCCTGAAGATACAGCTCGAGGTTGTCAATAAGAGTGGGCACCACCATTCTAAGCCGAAGGCAGTAGGCTTGAATGTTGTCTTTATAAGCCTTGAAAGTGCTCTGGTGTTCCCTGACATCCTCCTCGAGCCGGTCCCTTCCTGATAAGAAACCAAGACAGTTGCTCAGTCTGGCTGACCGGTATTTCCAGTAGTACCTCCTAGTATGTCCTTCTGGGTCTTGTGCTAGCCTTCCCGCCACGAAGCCAACACCTCCTTAACGGCTCAGAGTTCTTCTTTGAGACGTAGAGATTGACACCAGAACTGCCTATCGGATATTCGATAGTCCCAGGTAGGGATGATCATAGGTCCTGGACCCGACCCAGACCCATAGGGTATAGGTCAAAACAATTTAGACCCATCGGGTCCAGTTATGGATCTAGATTTTAGAAAATGGGTCCTAGTCTGGTTCTAAAATATTAACATCCAGACCCCCCTAGACCCAACCCGTAGACCCATATTACCCTACCTATATATCATTTATCCTAATTTCTAAATTATTTTCATATTTTCATATTTTCTTTGTATTTGTATTTTAAATTATTCAAATAATGTGTATTATATATTTTTCTTGAAGAATCAATTCATGTCCATATTGAAATTGAATTATTTATATTTAAAATAATACATATTTTATTAATATTTTTAGAAAGTTAGGCTCATTAAGGACCCATTTTGGACCCATCGGGTCTGGGTATGGGTCTAAGATTTTCAGACCCTACGGGTCTGGGTGTTATTGGACCTGACCCAGACCCATACCCTAACCCAGGATCATCCTAAGTCCCAGGCCCACTCTTCAACTTCGTGGTACCACTTCTTCATCACTTGAAGAAAGATGTCGAAGAAGGACCCCCTCTGGGGGGGAGGGAAAGGAAACCAAGGATAGTTTCTACAAAATTTCAAATACACAAGTAAGTAAAACACCAAAATAAAAGAAAGAAATTTCATTAATCATAAAATTTGGATTATAGGAGGTACATGAATATCTAAGCTCTACTAAAGCTCAAACATTTATCCTCTGCTACGACCCGATTGATTTGGGTATGGGACACCCGAAGAAGAAGACATGCGCTTGGCCTTCAGCTGGGTCAAGGGGTCAGGCTCCTTCCATTCCCCATCCTTGTCCACGCCGAACTCATGGACTTACTCCGTGGTAAAGAACCTGCCGGAACCCTTATAGTGTTTGAGTATATGGACCTTGATGCCAAAATCTTGGATGGATTTCCACCAGAGGTGGTCGAGCTTCAAAGACCGGATGCTATTCTTTTGCACCTCCAGCATGATGGTATACTTCACAGGAAGCTCCTTGCTCAGAGAAGTAGTGAGGGCATTCTTGGCCAGCCCCATGTAGGTCTTAGACAAGGAAGAGAAAAACTCCCGGAACCCCGGGTCTTCACCGGCTTGTTAGTATAAGGCTTGAAAAGGGAGGCCTGCTGCTCGATGGAGCAGAGATCATTCAGCCTGGCATTCTCGCTGGACAGGACCCCAATGGATTCTTTGGTATCTAGTAGCTTCTTCTTGAGCCTCTTCGACTTTGCTAGCCTTTCTCAGAGCTCCTTCAGCTCCTTCTCGTGCTCAAAGTTAACACTTTCCAGCTTCTACCAAAGCTCCATTGCCTTAGCAGCATTAGCGATAGAACCATTAGCCAAGCAGGCCTTCGCTAAGAAATCCTGGAAGACTGAGCCGAGAGGCCCCACAGTGGTTACAACCCCAGAAAATTCAGCAAGAGAGGGTTCCACCAAGTCTAAGGAGATGGAGCTAGCCACTCCCAAGGTAAGATCAACCTGAGAGCCAATAGGGAACTCAAATTGAGCCCCACCGTCCATCTTCTGCCTCTAATGGCTAGGGTCACAGCTAGAGGAACCCTCACGGTCCCTCTTGTGTATTAGGAAATGTCGAATGAGGGGTCCTAAGAAGCTCTTCTTAAGGAACCTCCTCCCCGTCAGAATCGACTTCAAAAAGCTCGTCGCAGAAGCCTAGTAAAACATCGCAAACACCTTAATCCAATTGGGATTTTTTTTAAAAGGTCTCTATGGCCTCGGTGGCCCCCTTATCTTCAACCACAATAAGAGGCTCTAAGGGCTTTGAAGACCCAAGATTTAACTTTTTTGAAGTCCCCTCCTCCGAAGCCAGAAGCTCCCTCTTTTTACCCCTCCGGGGTTTTCAGCCCTCACCCTCCTTTCTCTCCCTCTTCTTCTTCTCAGTAGAACGTACCTTCAGAAAGGCGGAAGGGGAATGTGGCGGCTTAATTAAAACTGGTTGTTGGCCATACTCCCATTTCTCAAAGATATCAGGTGTCTAAGAGTAACCCGACACATTCTTCTCATAAGTGGATATGTCTAAGGACTCACTTAAAAATCTATACCTATCCGCAACCACAGATTTGGGAGCAGAGTAGTTTAAAATATTCTTGAATCGGGGCTTCAAATTCCACCTCGACACATAGTAACTCTTAGCTTCACTATCGAAGGCGTAAATCAGAGCCTTGCGCCAGTTATGGCAGTTTGAAGAAATATTATTAGGGTGATCTGAGTACCTATTGCTAAGAGTTAGGATCCCTTTTATTGTCGTACTATTGTGCACTACGTCCTTGGTATGGGAAAGATAATAAAGAGACCTAAAAGGTTCATAGCTAGGGGTAATTTCTATGTTTTTGCACTGGGTCATGAATGCCATTATGTAGAGGAAGGTGTTCGACTAGAGTTGGGCCAAATTTATTTGATGTTTCTTAAGAAGCCGAGAGAAGATATGGAGAAGAGAGAAACCGAGCCCAAATCTAAAGTGACACTCACATATAACGCACCTTCTGACCCTAGAAGATCCGGGGGTTTCATTATCTTGAAGAACCTCCAATCTCAAATCCTTGAGAACCCTAATCACGAATGGGAGGCTAGATAGCAGACGAGAAATTTCTAGGGGAATGGGTTGGTGGCTCTTAAGGGAAGAGGTTTAAATCTTCTCATAAATAAAGCACCAACCCTCCCCATCCCTGTGGATGTGTACTTCCATTTGAACCCTCTCCTTTGAGGTAACCCACTTCCAGTGAAAATCCAGATGTGGCATTGGAAAACCAACCGTCTCCTCATTGGTTCCCCAGCGGGACGAACCACACCTGGCGGCCTTTGAAGGCATGGCATCGGACTCTTGAAGGTGGGACTTTTCAACTCAACCAGTAGCAGGAACGGCTAAAAAATGCACTGGTATAACCCTTCCCCCCTCTCTTTGTTGTTTGCGACATAGGGGGATATGACATCAATCACGGAGAAGATGCAGTAAACAGTCACTTCTTTGTCACCATCTGCAACCCTGATTGGGAGGTTTATAACTACGAGGGGAGCATCATTTTCCCCGTAAATTCAGATGGAGGTGAAGTCATTCTTCTTAAACTCTCGTGCCTCGGTCCCAACTGGTTGAAGCAGCCTGCGAACATTACTTCTACTTCGTTGACATCATCTACAAACACCCTTTAACATAAAAATCTCCAATTGTTGCATGTATCGCTATCGGGCCTGTATGTGGGTTTGACTGGATTTTGGGTTTGCTTCTGAGAAAGTTATGGTTTCCACTGGTTTGAATATTTTCTGGTTGGGTTCTCCAAGGGTATATAACGCGATTGGGATTTGATGATGGTATTTGACAACCATTCGTTCACCACCCCGTTAATAAAATTTATTACCCTATTATCCCCACCACCTAGATTCCTGTCTGGTCAAGCCTCCTTGTCGGGTCTTCCATTTTTTCTGGGATGATTCTCGGCCCATTCCCCATTGCCTAATTTATTTACTCATAGCCACCTCTTTCAAATCCCTATTTACTGGGTTTCTATCTACGACGAACACTTTTGCTAATCGAGGGACCTCCTTCCTGTGGACCTACGACGCTGTCTGGGAGTAAACCTTCTTTCGTACACCTTTTGATTTACTTTTTTATATGGATGCAATCATTTTTATCATACCCGCGTTATTCATGGTAGTCGCAGAACTTTGTTGAGTACCTTTTTCCTAGGAAATCTTTTTCTGGTTAGGGGGCTTGGAATCCCCTTATGGATGGAGTGTATTTCAGTTTGTGATTTAGATAGGGGGGTGTATCCTTCGAAACCTCGATTCGAAGCCTTAAGCCTCTTTGATTTAGCTTTGAGGCTTCAGAATTCTTACTAGCCCACCTATCCCCCTCTCTCTTCCGCTTCATTCCCTCCTCAATTTTTGAATATTGTCCTAGGATTTATTGCAGTTGCTGCAGAGTTTCTGGTGTTTACGAGACCAATTTTTGTACAGGTCGAGGTTAGACATTTTGTTCATGTAGCCCAGGATTACCTCCTCCTTGGTATGATTGATAACACCGAGGCTCTCATCTACATATCTATGGATAATGTCTTTTTTGACTCACCAGACCGCTGCTTGCTTTGGTAGAGCTCAATAAGGGTTTTTGTAAACCTTTATTTTGAAGGAATTGGCTTAGCAAGGCTCTT
>JAULKJ010328792.1:0-10145 GCA_032355405.1 Rubia balearica
GACGGTGGCGCACGGCGGCGCACAGCGACCGCGGCGCAGATCTCCGCCGGCGCACAGCAGCTCTCTGACGGTGGCGCACGGCGCCTCACAGCGGCTGTGCAGACCTCCTCCGGCGCACAGCGCTCTCCGACGGTGGCGCACGACTCCTCACAGCGGCGGCGCAGACCTCCTCCGGCGTCTCAAATGGCAAGGCCTCCGCGGACTGAATTCATTTTCGACCTCCTCCGCCGGACCGAATCGCCAGGTCCTCAGCTCGACACGCCGGACTGAATCGCAGGGTCTCAGCACAGCGACGCCGGTAGCAAGCTCCTCCGTGGTGGCGCCGACAGCAACGCCCAGGTCCGGCGGCGCACAACAATGCTCAAGCCCGGCGCCGACATCAATTCTAGCAGATCCACTTTTAGCCGATGCCAATTTTGTTTTTCTTTGGGCTGAAATCCCCACCTGAAATACCATCTATACCCCCATTAATTAAGTGCCAACTCAGCTTTTCTTAAATACCGATCCAAAACAAAATCACCAATTTGAAACGGGACGGAGGGAGTATGCAGTTTCTCGCCAACATCGGGTAGGCTATAAAAAACAGTATCAGTTAAAATTTACAACAGTGATTTTTTTTCTAAAATAACCGAATTAACAAAATTGTTTAATTTGGTTATGAACTGAAATTAAAAGAGGACTTTCTGCTATGCCTCTATATAAGTTTAGTTAACTTTTTGTTTAAAACTCAAGTTAAAAGCTTATCTGTATTTCACTTCTATTATGTTTAGTTCAAATCAATTCAGTGGAAACTTCACTAGTACAATTTTGGTCATTAACGGCACCGTTGTGTGGCGGTTTTCAATTTCTTTCTCGTAACCGCCGTCCTTCATATGTTCATATATCGGATCATTGGGTCGAGAGGTTGGTCAATCGTTGGATGGCTATGAAATTTCATTAGAGGGTGGTTTAACTTTAACCTATTTCTATTCATGTACATTTTACAGTGGTTAAAATTAAATCGCCGTCTATTGTTGGGAAACATGGGGTTAAATTTAACCGCCGCCATAAGGAAAATTTACGCGGATCTTCGGTCGGACTCAGATCACGGGATAAGAACCTGTGTCAAAATTTATAAAATGGGTTACGTCTTACGTGCACATTAACACCTAGGCCATGGAAATGGTTTCCAAGGGGTGCGTTTCATTTTCTAGGCGGAATTTGTGACAACTCTCTCTTTGATTCATCATCCTTTCATTATTACATATATATTCATTTCAACCATCATTTTTAACCTACTTTCACAATCCTCTTAATATGAATTTTTACGATGCTCTTCATCCAAGTTTTCACCACCTCTTCATCCGAACTTTTACACCAAAAATACTAAAAGTGAAGACACCATTAGAAAACCTACCGGATGAGATTATTGTTTCTATACTCTGCCGAGTTGTAGCCAATTCATTGCTCAACCTCCGGATGGTGAAACTATGGTATGTTTTTGTTAATGTTAATCCAAATATTTGTTTCCCATGCATGTGCAATCTTTCTATTGTTGGTCACTTGTGTTGTTTTTTTATAATGTAGATGCAATAGGTTTAATGATCGTTCCAAACACCGCTTGATTTAAAAACATGTGTCGTTGGAAGGTGTCGCGTGTACTACATGGTGTCCAAACAACAGATTGGACAATTTCATCAACAAATGCGAAGAGGCAAAAATCCAAAAGTATTGTACAGGAAGGTAGTTGTGAGTTTGCATGTGTTAAATTTAGTGCATGAATACTTTTTGGAAACTTATTCTTGTATATTTATCTACTTTCAGTAGGATTTTATTAGGGAGGAAAGTCAAACCAATGGTTTTCAATCGTTAGAAAAAAAACTCATATTTTATGTTATTTAAAAGCTTATTATGCGTTGTAGGTTTTTGAAATATTTTTGGAAGGTGGACAAATGCGTTCAGGATTGCTAAACTTGATACAATCGAAGAATTCAGGCCACGATCCCCTAAAGATCACTGATTGTCAATAGCGGTTGCTCAAAACTAGGAAGGGAATTTAGTTTTGGAATAAAGTGCTCGTCAATTTTTGTCGTCCATTTTTTTGTACTGCTACAAATCACCATATCAGAAAAATTGGTTGAGATAACAAATTTGAGCCCACAGATTTCCCTACCCTTCAATGCAAAATAGAAATCGCTCCAATTTGTGATTATGCCAATCTTCCAACTAGGAACCTCTTTGTAATGCTGTAATAGTGTCGAAAGTTTGGAAACAATTATGTAAATGTCATTTTGCTTCTAATAATATAGTTTTTTTACAATATCGTGCAAAAACAGTGATGTGTTTGAGGGTCAAGTGTTTCCGATGAGTGTTACGATATCGGAAATATAATATTCTTTCTTGTTTGGTCATGTTCGACGAATCTTCCGATCCAAAAGCACTAACAAATTCCATGGTTTTTGTAATACTAAGTCCATTCAACATAGATTCCATTCTAAGAGATTTGGTGATATCTGAAGTTTTAGACTCCAACATGTTTCCGATTTTGTAACTTGGATCGTCTGATATATTTGCAAGATAAAATGAATAATCACGTCGCTAGCCCCTATCTTGAAACAATCTCCAGCTTCAGAAGTGACCCATACTTTATGTCAAATCATAACCGATATAGTTTCATCTGTTGAAACTATAATTAAATTGACCCATGAATCATTAGAGTAGGTCGGGATTAGTTCAAATGTCAAAATTACAACCGGTCTTTTTTTATTGAGAAATTAATCCCACGTCATCTACATACCGAGCACACGTCTGATATCATAACCAGTAACGTACTTTGAATTGTTGATCGATGCACAGTGGAGGACCACCGTGTAACCTCCCAAAAAAGACCACCGTGTCCTCCTGCAGTGATCAAAATCTAGGTCTATTTACCTCATCCCTCTATTGCGCCCCAAAAATCCTAACCCCTTCTTCTCGGTGAACTACCAGTTCGATTACAAGGATTCATCACTGCAGGAGGACATCCAAAATATTTTCAAAGGCCATTTTTTAACTCTCTAGGTTTTGGATCTAAAGAAGCAGTTTTTGTGGTACATTTTTTATGAACACAATTAGTTGAATGTAGTTACCTATGTTAATATAGCTTCTATTGTCGCTAATCTACTTTTCCATACTAGTTCATTGTTACAACTTATTTGGAAATTTTGAATTTTGTAGGAAACCCTAGACCATCGTTCTTGCTCTTTTTTGTTGTAAGAAATATGAAATGCTTTTGCTTGGGTTTGAGTAAGAGGAATTCATTCCATTCGAGGAAGCAGTTAAGAAGAAGAAGAAGACCAACTATGAAATACAAGATAGATCGAAACCAAGTTGTGATTAGGCACAACGATATTAACGTTGACAGAAATGTAATCTGAGGTAAAGTTTCTTCCGGGAATATGTCAAATGCCCATCTATTTGCAAACTGGTGATGCTGACTAACTTTAAGAATCCCCTTGTTTGTTGTCCCTGTTAGGTATGCTTGGAAACCTAGAAGACTAGGTGATGGCGGCACCAGTTGGTCGCTCCAATCCTACTTCCAAGTTTAGGGAAAATGATATTAAAAAAAAAGTGAACCACCGCCAGTTGGAGGATAAGTATTTCGCAATGGTACTTACAATAACTTCTACACCATTTTTTTAGCTGGATAGGAATTAGCTATAATATGATTTACACTTGTTGTAAAGGTGGATAATACCTGGTTAACATCTACTTCAAAAGGCAATTTAGGAATCGACAAGTTGAAACACACCTTAGCCCTAAGAAAGATACAATCCCAGAAGCAGTTCAGTGAATCGCAAACGAAACATAAATTAGCCACTAGGATGAAACACAATAACTTCTACACCATTTTTCTTTTGTACATTTGCAATAGTCATGATGGTATGTAGTTTCAATGCTAAGAGTTTCATTATGTTTTGTCCACTAGCGATTCCCATAGATATTGTTCTTCATTTGGTTGTAATGCAAAAAGTGTTATGCAATGCTTTTATTTTCGAGACAAACTTGTGCTTATAGCCATGTCACTGTGGAAAGTTTCTAATTCTTAAATTTTAAAAATGACTACAATTTCCGATTGAAGAATTGAAATTGTAACTAACATCGGATCGACAACAAAACTTTTAAAAAGAAAAACTAACATAAGTTCATATATCGCAACTGTTACTTCCAAAATCATACCAGCTAATAGATAACCCTACTGAGTTTTGTACTCGGCCTGTCGAATTAATATCTGAAATGATGGAATTTTAGGAACCAGACGGCATAAAAAAATAGGACCACAGTGGTAACAACGTCGTGATATTCACTATAACGCGGTGGTTATACATTGTCGTGCATTATGGTACGAAGAACAACAGCGATGCAGGGACAACGTGTCAGAATCACCTTCCTTAGGCCGCTTTAATTGCCATTGACACCCCTGTTCTCCACTAGTGTTTAATTTGATGAAATTCTATTTGATTCAGTTATATATATTTTTAATAAATTTAATTTTAGTTTAGTACAGTTCAATTTAGTTTTAGAACAGAGCCCTAATCCAGTTATATTATTTTTATTATCTACTACCCTTGTCCCAGTTAGAGGTTCCTATTACTTTTTTCACAGGCATTTGTGCATGCTAATATGCCTGGAGATGTTAAGACTAATATGAGTTGATCAAATTTTAACCATAAATTTGAGTTCAAATAAGAAAGTAGTCAAAATAAAAATCCTTAATTGACATATACAAAAATAGAAATTAGGAATATTTAGTTGGTAGATGGAGTAGTTCTTCAGTAAAAGTAATCTCAAAAGAAAGATGACCTTAAATTTAGGAAAGATATATAAATTGATTTATTTACCTTGAATCGTAAAAAAACTCTCTGGAGCTTCTGGATATGCCCATCGTCCCATTTATGGAACTGGCGTTCATCCTCCATGAAGATTTCGCAAGTGTTTTCCCTGAAAGACTGTTTTTGCTCTGGATGTAATTTGGTCAGTATTGTGAAAAGTGCATCCTCATCAGCACCGGGAGAGTAAAATTTTTTATTAAAATATTTTAAATTATACACTTCCTGTATTTTAATATGAAATGAGAAAATTGGTCAAAAATGTGTAACTTGTATTAAAACAGAATAAGTATAAATGCTAGAATGAAAACATATAATTTTTTTAAAACACACTCAAAATCCAATGAAAATTGATTACAAATAATTTATTTATTAATAAATAAACATAAATATAATTTTGGTTTGATTAATAAATTAAATGAACAAACATATAAAAATTCATTTACATTTTGAGCAATAGAAATTACAAACTTAGCATCTACTGCATCTATTTCTTCAGATATCAAATAAATATATAATGGAAAGCAAACTAATTTCTATAAAATCATTCAAATTTCGTGTTAAATTGAAATGCATTTGTCACATTAGATGAGCATACAGGAAAAAATGGAGAAAATGACACATATACTGATATAATGTGTATTTAAGTTCACATTTGGACAATTTTATACTTTTGGTCATATAAATCAAAACATTCTTTTGGATCTATGTTATAATTGTCTCCAGATCCCACATTCACTTTATACTATCGCAAAAATTTAAACTCAAACACCTATATAAAAATTAAAAACTTTTAAACTTTTGGGCCCCTCTCAACCTTGGGCCCAGTGCGGTTGCCCAACCCGTACTGGGCTTGGGCCGGCCCTGATCCTCATCCACCCCAAGCCCTGCAAAAAATTAAAACATATAAACAATAATCAGTTATTCCGAAGTATCCGTCCCTTAAAGATTGTTCTTTCATAAGTTATGGAAACGTCAAGTTTTAAAGTAGAAATGAGAAGAAATCAAGATAAAATTTTCGCATTGCATAAATCGGGTTATAAACTTTATAACTACTACACGTTGCATTTTTTTAAATATTGTAATTAAAACTTTTTACCTTTTATTATTTTAATTAAAACACATATTTCAATGGAAAGACGATCTTTCCTAACACTTTACCCATTCCAAATATATTGGATTGATTTTAAACAAATTTGGACGAATAACAGCTCCAACAGTCGTGATACGGAAACGCTAGTGTTACGGATGGCATGTCCTAATCTAATTTTAATTAGATTGATTAAAAATTATCGGTGAATACTCCTCTTCACATTAATTTCAAACTTAAATTAAGTACTCCTTCCGTCCTTTGGCTCATGTTCCTACTTTTCATTTTTGTTTGTCTAAATTAAAAGTTTCTCATTTTTTTATTTGATCTGAAATTTGGCCAATTCAATTTAATCCTTCACTTTTTCTGTCATATCAATATGTATAAATATCTGTACAAACCCTTACGTTGAGACGGAGGGAGTAGGTATCTCAATCTAATAAAGTAGTCGCTTGAATTGCAGAGATTGTTAATATGACACATGAACTGAATGATAGGTTTGTGGGAGGTTCACCTCACAGTGTGTGAGGCAAAAGAGTTTAGAATGTTTGAATAGATTAATTTACTGTTGTTAGATGGGGGTTGTGCCTGACACAAATATTTAAGGATCATATACTTAATGATACAAAGAATAACTCTTTGTTTAAAATGTTTTTTAAAAAAACTGTAGATTCTGTACGGACTATATCCGGCAATTTTGTTGTGCATTGGATCGCACAATAGAAAATCAGGGTTTGGTTTATTTAAACTACAGATCGATTCTAAAGTAGAAAAGGAAGTACGGAGTAATATGATTTAAGAGTAGATATCAGAGATAGTGATGTCTCTCCAATTTTAGGGTTAATTTGGAGGAAGTCAGTAAATACGCATGATTGACGGACTCCCAAACTAAAAACACTTCTTCTAATTCAACAGTTATTTCAAGACATCATGAAGAAATACATTTGACATTGTTAAAATCGCCTTCTATAGATAAAAGGTCAAAAACATTAAATGTTGGTAATCATATTGTTAAATTTCAAGGTATTTTGCGCTTGCATCTTAAAATCAATTGATACTAAGTGGATGTGACCAAAAGCCTTATATGTAAGTCATTAACTTTGTAAGAAACCAATGTGGAATATATCTTTCAACACATATTTTACTTTTAACCATCTTACTATGTTTAACTACCTAAAATATAATATTTGAAAGTGAAATCAATTTAACAATATGATATTAGTTAAAAATACAAAAACTTAGATTCTAATGTGTAATATTTAAATTTAATAATGTAGAAGATAAAAAACTAAATAAAATTTATTAATAATTCTAATATTAATTGAATAATTGTAATTAAATAGATTTATTTGTATAATTATAAGATGGAAGTTAAATTCGGAGAAATTTAAATTGTCAATGTAAATTTTATATTTAACTTCTTGACTTAAATCAATGACAAAAATTTAGCAAATAGTATTAAACATTATTATATTTAGACTGACATTTGAAAGACAGTTTTTCCAAACTCATGGAAATACCAAGGTTTAAGTGCAAATTAGAAGAAATGAAGATAAAATCTTCGGGTTACATGAATCGAATTATAAACTTTATAACTAGTACACGTTGCATAATAAATTTTTAATATTATAACTACGATTTTACCTTTTATTATTATTATCAAACTCCATCTTTTCATAAACTTATGGGAAAACGGTATATCCCAACATTTTACCTTATATTTATTACTAATTATATTAATTATATAATGATCAATAAATTACTTGAAAATGACTTTTACAATTTAGACATATCTCATAAAAGATAATATATCAAATACGCTCGAATGGATGTGCATGAACGAAAATTTTGTAAATATAAAAAATTTGGACTTTATTTATAAACACGTAAAATTGAATGAAAATTTTATTATTGTTAAAATTTGGATTTTATGTATGAACACGTTATACTGAAGTTATAAATGCAACGATAGCATAGGGGATGAAAATGTTAAACTCAATGCCAATAAATTTTATTTGCTTATATCAAATTGAAATTTCAATCAAAATCTGTGAAACTAAAAACGTAGGAAGACCCTGCATGCCATTAACTAGATGTGGGTACGATCTTTTTACGATATCTTATCCGTTCATTAAAATACATTAGAAAGGAATGAGAGATCATGGATCGAGAGAGACTTGTAAGAAAAATGGAGTATCGATTATATCTAGCCAACTTTGTTTGGATGCGGATAGTTCAAAACAATAGGTGATATTTGAGAGCATATGTGCAGTATAAAAAAATTCAGGTACATTGTTATTAATTAGATGCAAAAATAGTTCCCAAACCCTAGCAGCTCTCTCTTGGGGGCACCCATCTCCGGCGGCCTCCCCATCCCACCCCCTTCCCATCACTGTTTTTGCTTTCTTCCTTCCTCCCCAAGACTTTACCGGTGTTTCAAAATCCTCCGATGACCAAAAGAAATCCTCCATTTCCCTATCACTCGATCCTGACCTTGTTCTGTGTTTGTGCCCGGTGAAGAATCCCACGTAGCGGCTGGCTGTAGCTACGGCAGCCACGTAGCGCCGAGACTGGGACACACCTCGCCGGAGGGCTTCTTTTTTGAGACCGGGAGGCTAAGGGACTTGAGGCTGATTTATAATCTCAGATCCGGATTTTTTGCTCAAGGAGAGGTTCCATGGATTCAGTGGCTGACATCCACGCTTCATCGCCGATGGCCACGCGCGGCTGGTCCTTGCCACGCGCCGCCACGACCACGCTCGCCTCGCCAGCCAATCGCTGCTGACCCACCACTCCACCGGAGAAAAGTCTGCTTCTTTTTTGTTTATTATTATTCATTTTCTGTTTTCTGTTTTCTTGTTTTTCATGTGGTGTGATTGGGGTGGATTTTCGATTTTCGCTTTGTTTTTCGTCAGTTTTAGTAGTTTATATCCTTGTTTTGGTACGGGGCGGGTTTAACAAATCAATTTTAGGAATAATTTTAGTCATAAGGTTGCTCCTTTCGAGTCTGAAAATTACTGAATCCCGTTCATAGAGAAATCTTGTTGTAACCTCCTTTAGCGGCTCTACGTTAGCGCTTCTGCCACTATTACCTTCCTTCTTCTGAAAATTGCTTAGATGAAAGTCACGAACTTGGAAGCACACAAAGCAGCGGGTTCTGCAAGTCACACAACGACCCAAGGGAAAAAACTCCGATAGATATCAGTAGAAATGCAAGGCAGTTAAGGACTGGTTGTATATAACACAATGACTGGAGGGTTCGATTCGACAATTTGATTTAGGCAGGGAGTGCTCTAGTCGTACAGGTGATGCACATTTTTTGAGCTTGGGAGTTACGACAATGGCGATTCAGTACCAGAGGATGAAAATGGTCGGATACTGCTTGATTACTATTATTTCTTATTGGTTGCTTACTATGCTACTTATAATGATTAATTTTTCAGTAGTTCTCATACTGCCACTGTAGCTCTAGCTTTGTAACTTCTACTCTGAAGTGCTGTTGTATAATAGGTTTAACCCCATTCCTGTTGTAATAGGATCATCTCAATTGTAAAAGGATTTGGCCTATCTGATCATTATATGAAGGGTTGGGTACCCAAAAACAACCCCCATCTTTCGACGGTTTTAATTTTTTTTTTAAAAGAGTACTCGCATTGCGTAATAATATTAATTTAAATATTAGGAATAATTTTGATGTACATTTTGTATCTAACATTTAAATTAAAAACAAAAAATTTTATTTAAAATTTAAGTCATAAAAAAGAAAACTATATGAGTTATGAAGTGAAATAATTAATTTAGTTAGACACCGTTAAATATTGAATACAATAAAAATTGATTATTTTTATAATATTTCATTCAAATTATTTAAAAAGTAATTCTTTATATGCTGAGATTCATTTTAAAAGCATATCATAATTATATGTATCTCATTACGATAAATAAAAGTAAATATCAAATGACCTTATTAGTCTTAATAATCATGAATGTCCTCAGTTAATAGTTAGTCGGTCTAAAACAAGCCTTTGTCATTTAAAAATAAAATAATATGTATATATACTTATATAAAAAATACTCTATCATTGTATAAAAACATTCAAATATTTTGTTATTTCAGATTATGTGTTTCTTTGGATTTCTTTTAGTAATATCTATAGATATAGTACAATGAGATATTTATGAATTTGAATATATGTTTAGAAGTTATA
>JAULKJ010328802.1:0-10145 GCA_032355405.1 Rubia balearica
TTTGAAACCAGACTTGGTTACCAACTTACCATAAACTGATACACTCACTCTTGTTTCAACTTCTAAATATAAGCATTCAGCATAAACAGTGTCAGTTTCTTCTTCATTATGACATACATTTGTGCCAGATTACTTAAAATGAAAAAGAACTATAAGGTCTACTCAGATAATCATGTTTTAGATCAAGTTTCCAAATCATTCCATCATCATTTGAAGAAGTAACTGATTCCAAATAATGTCCAGATCATTAAAACTTATTACAAATCAGTAAGCAGACTAATTAGATAGATTCTGAAACTGATTTCAACTCAGTAAGTAGTAAAATGAATCCAGACCAGTTTGAATTAATTTATATAATAAATTTAAAGACGCGGTAAGATTATTCTTATTTGACTGTGATTCATACATCATAATTCAATACTGACCTTTTGAGAAGTGCTTGTGATCACATTCCAACACTTCATTGTTATGAACAAACATTAATTTGAGTGTAAGTGATCTGGAAATATATACTCCTTTATGAAGTCTGAGCTTCTCCTGTATTCTTCGTATTTATCGTCTGGTATTGATATGAACTGAATTCAAACACCCGTACATATAATTTCATATAATTTAGCAAAGTTTCATCTCAAACGGAATAGAAAATATAATTTACACAATCCTTAGGGTTTACGTACACATCGAGTACAGTAAATTTAGCTATGAAAGATAATTACTAAGTATTTGTGGCAAAATGTGGATTATGATCTTGACCTGGAGAATGGAATTCTACGAATGGAACAGTCATTCTATTTTTTTGTTTCTTGTAATCTGAAATTACTTGTAGGACAAGTATCCCATCTTTTGCTAATAATGAGTTTCAACTTCCAAAGAACGTCTCCATGAATTCATGTCAAATAGCTTCTTACATCTCACTGCAGTTCATCATGAATAATGGTCATATTCATGTTAGACTAATCTTACCTTAAAACCATCCAAAATCTACGTACTTTTAATAAATAAACCAGAGCACTCTTACAGTAAAAGAACTTACCATGATATGATTCTATCATATTTAAAGGTATCTGGTAGCTGCCAGTATTCACAAAGTAGAAATTTTATCAAATTCTAAAATAAACTTCAGATCAATAAAAATTACCAAAACAAATAAATGCAACCAAAATTGCTATTTCAAATGCTAGTAGGGGCAGAAATACAATCTTCAAATCGATGGTTGCAATGCATGAGTGTTCATTATTTACTGATAATACCTTAAACTACTGAAATAAAAGAATGGTTGACTTTGATTTTTGGTCTTTCTTTTCATGAACCAAAACTATAACTGTGAAGTAAAAAAGTAAATTTTTCATCAGTGCCAGGAAGTAGTAAGTTTTAACCAAGACGTTTTGGACCTAATTAGTTAGGTTTGCACTTAATAAATGCTATTTACATGGAGTATGAAAATCATACAATATGAGTCTCTTCCTCGGTGCTTTAAAGCTCGAACCAGGTTCGACCTGAAAAAACAAGTAAAGCAAGAAGCTTTAGCAGTGGTTTGCTTGTCAATTGCCTTCTCATTGAGGCAATTCGTCGAACACCCTGACACCAGCAACAAACACATATAAATCCTTTAAAAGAAAAGACAACATTTGAATCAGAAACAACCTGATCTCAGGGTTGTATTGCCAAAGAAAAATATAAACAAAACCTAAAAAAACCCTTAAAGAGCAGAACTTCGAAAATAGATACAAAAGTTGGATCAAAACTTTCACCTTAGTGTCCATCATCTTCTTAAGCCGCATGCTCAAGGCTTCATCTTTCCGCAATCGAAGCTCCAGCTGAAATTTCTGCACCTCTCTCTCGGACGCCATTATCCTAGCGGCCGTCTAACCTATGCTTTCTTCAAAGCCATTAACCTATGTCGAGAAGAGCTTAAAAATGAGAGGAAGAAGACGAAGGAGAAGGAAGCGAGCACAGACTCTTCGATTAAAGTGTAGAAGAATATTTTGAAAACATAACATTTAATTGCAACAATTAAACACAATTAAGTAAATGTATAAATGAACTTTCTTAAAATGTGATTTATCGTAAAATGATTATGTGGCAAGCTGATGTGGCAAGTTGTGTGAATGTCACTTGGCCAAAAACTTGCTGTTTTAGTAATATTTATAGATCTCATTCTTTTATGGTAACTATATGTATCATAATTTGTTTGTAAAATATATTCAAGTTGAACTATTATATTACAAATAGACACATTCTTACCCCTTATTATTAGATAAACTACTTGAATCACAAATATAATATTGTTAGTATTATAAAAATTATTGTTGTTTTATTCAAATCCAAAAAATTAATATCAAAATAGGTCAATATTAAATTTGTCCTATATACAAATTGTTGAATCAAAATTTTTTCTTTTCTAATTTTATTTTTTATAAAAACAATCCTTCAATATTTATATTATTTTCTTTCCTTTTATTCATAAACTAACCAAGAAATCAGCTGCTCTGTTGCACATGGTGCTTCTCCCTGGGGCAGAATTAGGAATTTCATATAAGGGGGACCGAAATTATATAAAAAATAATTCGAATCGACCACTAAAATAATAAATCATAGTGCATTATGGCTTGACTTTTCACGCAAATGTGTCCGCCCCTCCTTTACTTGGCTCTTCTGATGCCGATTAGGCTTGCTATTTAGAGATTCGTAAGTCCACATGTGGTTACTCCATCTTCCTTGGTGGTAATTTAGTATCTTGGAGTGCTAAAAAAAGCAACCCACGATGTCTCGTTCTAACTCGGAATAAGAATATCGTGCTATGGCAAATACTTTGGTGGAACTGGCTTGGATGATAAATATTCTCAGGGACTTGCATGAATGTGTGTCTCCTATATTTCCGTAAGATAACAATTGTGATCTCTTACTTGCCCATAATCATGTTTCACATAAGAGAGCAAAGCACATTGATATTGATAATCATTTTGGGGGTGAGATGGTGGCTTCTGACAAGGTTAAGGTATTTCATGTTTCTTCTGATCTTTAGCTTGCAAACATATTTATAAAGAGTCTACTAGGAGGTCATCGATGTACAACTCAAATATAAAATTTATAAAACCTGATACTTCCTATACTACAGTTAAGTAGATAGTGCTAGTAGGAATCATCTACTAGAGAAGAGGGAAATTCCTATGGGTTCATGTGCAAAAAATTACATTTATATGTGTGAGTGTGTAGATAAGCGCATGGGGGGATGGTTGGTTGATTAAATTCTACAAATAAAACACAAGGCATCCAGAATATAACTATAAAGACATGCTAATCATGCAAACAACTAAGAAAATAGATTAAACACCAAGATATGAATCCTTGGGAGTAATCGAACCAACAATATATTTTTTAACCTCTTGGCTACCTATTGTGGATGTAAACCCCCATTCTCTTTAAGTATAGCTATAAGAGTGAATTCAATAACTCTGCATAAACCTTACTGATGAACGCCTGAGAAGATCGACACCTAACTTCATCTCATTGGTGGCATTATGCACAAAAAATCAATAAGCTTGATAATTCCTAAAACCCTTAACCAATTCATATACTTAAGGATTATCAGGAAAGTTCAACATTCAAGACTTATCCTTTATTTTCTACCTTAAGATAAACATGAAAAAGAGTTCAACATGGTCACATTCATCTAGGAATTCATAACAACAAAAATATAATTAGAAACACTAACTTTATGTTATTGGACCACATATCAAAATAGAGGAATTGATCACTTCCATCTTAGCTTCTAACATATTTCTAATCTATTTATGAAGCTAACAACCACCATGCATTGCAAGTGAGTAAGTGATAGCCAAGAGCATTAAAGGGTTTTCACAACATGGGTTTGGAATTCATAATCAATTGCTCCCAAGAAAGTCTTAGCCAACCACAATCATAATACAAACCATAAGTAAATTCATACAATTAAAAAGAAAGAAAAGATGAATATTGTGTAGGTAAATTGTGCTTAGCATAGGGGTAGGAAATGGGGTATACTCGACACTCAAAGGGATGAAAATTCGAGTACACTGAAGGATGACCAAAAAGATGCCCATAAGGAGTCTCATTTGAAAAGTGGGTATAAGAAGACAGTTGATGGTAAAAACTGTAGTGGCAAAGACATTATCCTAGTTAGACAACAAGATTCTAATGAAAAAGCATGGTCAACCCTATCTCGGTGATATGTCTTCGCTCACCACATCCATTATGCTCATGTGTGCAGGGACGGGAAATCTAATGATGAATACCCTTGGAGGAAAAATAAGTACGTAGATGAGTGTTGAGGGGTTTATTGCAACCATCAGTAAAAAAAAACTTAAGACGAGAAATGATTTTCTTTGAAAGCCACAAATTGGAAATAAACATTAAAAAAATTGGACTTGCAATGAAGAGGATTGGCCAAGTGAAAAACAAAAAGTTATCAATGAAAATCGTATAATAAGTTAATCCATTTCGAGATAAAACAGGGAAAGGTCCCCCAAAATCACAATAAATTAAATCAAAAACACATAAAGCATGTTTAGGGCTCTCATCAAAAGACTATTTTTTACCTTTCGGCATAACGAAAGGATTTCCTGCATGAGTTTCTGGAAAGAAGGAGGAAACAGACAAAGACTTACATTTACTTAAGAAGGAAATAACACGATGGGCACATATCCAAATCGAGCATGAAACAAATCAAATGACATCCAACCTTTATTTAGCTAAATGAATGAAACCTAAGCATCTTCACCATGATCCAGCTTGCAAAGACCATTCTCACTGTGACATATGGCCACTATCACCTTGATAACTTTCTGCTGAATAATAAATGATCAATCATCAAAAGTAATTAGAATGGCAAGATCCTGGGTTAACTGGCTAATAGAAAATAGATTTTTGGTAATATTTGGCACAACAAGCACATTAGATAAACATAAAGTGGAAGAAATTTAAGAATTTCCAATATGAAAAATCTTAATAGAAGAATCATTACAAAGATAAACATAAGAGATACTATTATATGGAGTGATACTCTCAAGGACAAAGGAGGAAGGGCTTATATGGTTCGTAGCTCCCGAGCCAATGTACCAATCCAACATGCAGTAAGATGGTTCAAGCTGCAAAGAGGATTGAATAGACTTAAAAATAACTGGAAACTGAAGGGTGAGGAACCAAACGCAAGCACAAAGAATCTATGTGGCCCATTTTCTGCACCTCTAGCATTTAAGACCAGCACCTCGATTGCAAGCAGCTCCAGGCTAGTTTAAGGAACCATGACCTCCAACCTGCAACAGAATCAACCATCGTGGGCGGTGTATGAACCAGACGTGCTACCACCACATGAATCCATGGATGGATTCCCTTGTTGTGGTCAAAGGCCGAGAACTCCACCAGAGAAACCATAGGTGCAGTCAAAGCACCTAACACTACAAGAAATAGCACCTAGTACTTCACCTTTTTTACCTCAGTTTTTTGCCTTAGGTCAAATAAGCGAAGAAAAAGTTCTTTTATCTCGGTTATTTTTTCGAAGTAAAAGATATTATTTACCTCAATTACTTTTTAACCTAAATAAAAGGTTTTAAAAATGAAGTAAATGATCTTACCAAATAGTGTGCGATGTCGTCTATATTGTGTTATGAGAATAGCCAATTTCGCATTATATGTTGTTTATACCGATATGTAATGCGATGGACGACCAACCTCGGTGGTATCTTAAACTATAGAGGTTAAAGTTATTTGAAAATGATTGATTTTGGTCCACAAAAGTGTTTTTCATTGGGGTTTTAAAAGCATTGTAGAAAAAGGCGTTGAATGGTACTATTGAAAATGGTTTTTAAAATAATGCACAGATCAAATCGCACATACAGTCAATTATTGTTCAAATAAGGTACTTAAATTATTAGAAAAATAGTAGTCATACAAATATCCTTACAATTGGTAAATATATTCATATAAGAACTGTCTTAGTTCCAACAATATAGAAATTGCAATAAACTCAATTAGCTCGGATTACGATGACCTTGAAAGCAATCGGCCCCCTAGCTTCTATGAACTCGAAGAACAAGATGTCCCCAATGCATAGGCGGTTGCCACCAAGGAACTCTGAAAACCCCTTTGGGGCCTGGGCCTTGATCTTCCTACCCCTCGGGTAGTTCATGAGTCACTCTCTTCCTTAGCACCTCAGCACAATCTGGGTCTTGTCGCTTGGTAGGAGTGGTACAATGTCCCTCGGGATGTACTGAATCACAAACGAAAAAACATTTTTATAAATATATATGAAATTAAAAATAATACTAATTTAAAATCAAATAATTATATGCATTTAATTAGCTAGCTAGGCCTTACCAAAGTGGTATTTTTTTCGAAGTTTTGATACTTCAGAGTGCAACTGAATCGAGGGCTATTTACAACTATTGTATGGTGTTCAAGCTCGCACACATCAGACTCTGGGGTGCTATAAAAATAATAATAATATTCAATTGTTATCAATTGTCATCAATTGTGAATATATAAGTAAATATATATGTAAAATTAGTCGTTAACGTAGAAAAGGGGCCGATTGGAGGATCTTTTGACAGCAATTACTCCTGAATAATATAAGAAAATGACTAGAGCATAAAAGCCCAGAAACTTGAAGAGTGCGACATCGGTCATGCGTCACACGAACTTGTCGGTCCAAAAGAGTGGCATGGTCGATATGTACCCTCGATGTCACTCATCAGATGACCAGACCTAATAAGGGATCGATAGACGAAAAAGTTTGCATCTACAATTTTAAAGCAAGCTTAAATGCATGTATGCGACATCAGTAATAGGTTAGTTAAATTGACGGATAAACCAACAAAGGAGCGACGTCTCATTCAAAACAAAATATCACCAAAATTATGAATGCACAACATCGCACCAGAAGTGCATCGACCGAAGGTCACTCGAAAAGCCACCGACATCCCATTTAACACTAGCGGCTATGAATATTGCAGAAAACTAGAAAAAATAAAGATTGAAAAATATAAAATTACACTAAAAACTTCCAAAAACATACCAAAACATAGTACCTAGGTTGATATATAAGGAAACTTCACACTATAACTAATCCATAAGAAGTGGAAAACCAAAAACATACCAAGCAACACATTGAAACACCATAGATAAAACAATTCCAACGAAAAATTAAAAAAATGAAGGAGTTGGAAGAATTGAAAAACCTTACTTTGACAAGAGAAGAGATTAAGGGGTGGTGGACTCTTGGAACTCGAGGGAAATTTGAAAGTAAATGTTTGAACTGATTCTGAGATGGGCTCCATACATATAGACATTTTGGGATGACGTCATTTGGAAACCTTATGAATTCCACCTTGACATGTGCAACGTCATACGTTAATCGTCCTTACCAGCAACTGACCAAACTATAACCGATGCCGGCCTACCTGAATGAGGGTCTAACAATTTCATCCCGCTAGTATAACAAATGAGCTTACATTTGACAAAAAAAAGTCACTTTCATAACATTTGATAGTACATTACAAACTACAAATTGAAGTTTAAAAATGTTCATGAACTTTATTAACGTCCAGTTTGATCGGAATCGACGCGGAAGAACCATTCAGCTTTTTTCTTTAGCACTTAGGTCTCTCTAAAAAAGTGGGAGAATTTAATAAGCCAAATTTTTTGCTGACTGCAAGAACATATTACTTTTTTGGTTAATGAAACAAGACAATCAGCCGAAGTTATAAATTGGAAGATTGTTGTAGTTGGTTTAAAATCTTGAACAGTATAACCCTTCGAATTTTACATGAAAGAGAAACAATCCACTCATTTATTTCCTTGGTCCCACTTCTGTTGTAAAATGGTAAAAAATACCCTTGGGTAGTAATTTTTTTTCTTGCTGGGTACGATTGTCCTCCGCCAAGGTAAAAAAGTCAGTCAACAGTTTGAATTTAATAAAAAAGTGTGGTCATAATAAATATTTTCTTGTTTGAAAATGATTAAAACAATTTTTTCAATACACACAAGTTTATTTTAGTTTTGTGTATGATGATAAATTTAAATTTTAGTTTTGAATGGTAGGGTTAAAAATTGAGACAACCAATAGATATGTAAATAACATGATTATTAGTGCATAAAATCTCATAACCGTAGACTATAAAAAAATTAAAAATTAAAATAACATTTAAAAAATATTCTTGATTAAACAAATGTTCCAAATTAAAATAAATTTGTTTTGTTCCACTCAAGCGATGAAGCAGTAAAACTAAAATGATGACCCAACAATGATGACCTTGAACCCTATCGACATAGAACCGTCTAACAGATCGAAGTAGATCATGTCCCCAATCCTCAGTTCATGGGCTAGAAACTAATCAAAACCCTTTAAGAAGAGGGACTTGTTCCTCCAGTTCCCTGAGTAGTTCATCTACTACTCTCTTCCGTAGCACCTCAAAAAATGTGTCTTGTACTTTAGTAACAGTGGAACGATGTGCCTTGGGATCTACTAAATTATGAATAGAAAACTACAGTGAGCATATATTAAAGTAATCTAAAGAAAATGTTAAATAAAAATTAAAATACATGTGTAACGGGTAGGACTTACCAATATTGGAACTCGGCCGAAGTTCATTTCGCTTAAGGTGCAGCTAAAATGTGGAATAGTATCGCCGAAGTAATACAGTGAGCGTTCCTCCTTTGAGTCGCTCAAGATATACATTATTCAATGATATTATAACTTATTAAATAAGAATATAAGTAACCAAGTAAAATTAATGTAGCAAATAGTCACCTTTATTGGAGAACGACTTGAGGAACTTTCATTGTTAGCCACGATTCCTAGAATTCATATCACTCGGATATAACATCGATAGAAATTGGTTCGTAGACGTCATCAGTTATAACGACAGGACGTAACCAAAGTGGCAGACAACGTCGATCGAAAATAGATTTCTGAAAAACAAAGACGTTCGACATTGGCCTGCAATTGGTTAAGTCGGTCATGCCTCGCACGTACATGTCAGTCCAAAACAGTGGCATGGCTGAAATGTATGAGTGGCAACGCTCATCAGTCAATTAGACCGAACATGGTGAGCGACGGACAAACGAGTTTGCATTTAAAAGTTCAAAGCAAGCTTAAATGTATGTTAGCAAGGTCGCTAACCTCTCGGTTAAACTGATAGGCAAAACCGATAATCATCTCATTCTTGAAAAATGGCATAATTTTGAAAGAACAACGTCGCACGCCAATTGCATAAAATGAAAGTGAACCAAGAGGCCACCGACGTCACATTTAACCCTAGCAGCTACGTCCAAATTGCACAAACACAAAAAAAAATCATGCTTGGAAAACACAAATTGAAACAAAAAAGTAAAAAAAACATACATATTGGGAAAGTTCACACTATAACGAATTCATAAGAACTAGAAAATCAAAAACATAACAACCAACACATTAACACACCATAGATATAAAAATTTCAAGGGAAAAAAATGAAGTATTTGAATGAATTGAAAAACTATACCTTTGAGAAGGGGGGGGGGGGGTGGAGGACTGTTGGAATTTGAGGGAAAGTTGAAAGTAAGGGAATTGATTTCTGAGGTGGGCTCTATATATATAGTTATTACGAACCCTTGTGAATTCTTCCTCGACACGTGCAACGTCAATTGGATTTACCGACAACTGACCAAACTATGACCGCCGTCGGCCTACTTGAATGTGGGCCTAATAATTTCGGCCAGCTAGCATAACTAATGAGCCCGCGTTTGACCAAAATGAATATTATTGACTTTCATAACAGTTAATAGCATATTAGAAACTACTAATTGAAATTTAAAAATTTCCATTAACTTTATTAACATACAGTCTGATTGGAATCGATTTTGGCACAACCGGTCACTTTTTACTTTTAGCACTTAGGTCCCTCCAAGAAAGTTGGAATGAAGAATTGGAGATACCCTTGAGTAATTCACCTTGACACAACCATGATATTCCAATTTAGGCATGAACGGGTCAATGGAAGGGCCCTAAAACTTTAGAGGGAGTATTTGGTGACACTTGTTGAAAATTATACTATGGCCCGAACTTCCTTGAATGTTCCCTACGCTTCAGAACTCTACACCCAAACATAAGGACAAATGTTTGAAATGAA
>JAULKJ010328812.1:0-10144 GCA_032355405.1 Rubia balearica
TTTAAATTAAGCGTAGTGTTTTCCAAAACCAAAACCCCCCACTTTGTTACCACACACGTAGAGTGACTTCTTCGTGTGCCTTTTAACTACGTTTAACACTTGATAAAACTTCCTTTTCCTCGTGGATGACCCCGACTTGCTACTATCTACTTTTTAGTAGTTAGCCACAATTAGGCTTATAAATACTATCTTTGAGAGTCACAACGATGGCTTCCCAAATTTTGGCGCCGTTGCCGGGGATCGAACTCGGGTCACCCGAGAACCGAAAGTGCTCTCCCTTGAGAAAAAATGCCCAAATTAAATTTTAGCTTTTGTGAAATGAGAGTGAATGTTTTCGAGTTATAAGGATGAGTTAAGTGTTCTACATTGATGGGAGAATATATTGTGAGATTGGGTTCAAATATTTAATGATGTTTTCCAAATGGGTTGTTTAGAAAAGAGAGACAAAAAGAGGTTAGTAATGGCTTGTGAAGAAAGGGGAATTTTGGGAAATAAAGCTTTATCAATTCGTGTGATGTTATTGCTTGGTGGAGTACCACTAGCACTAACTAATTTAGGGTAGAAGAAAACGGTAGATCCACCGTGGCAAAAATGCTCACTTTGGCAAAGTTTTATATTTGCCAAAATTCTGCATATATGCCTGACTGCAGGAATGTTCTTCTGGCACGAGTCATGCCACATGAAGGCCTCATGCCAGTTCTTCTTACACGAGCCAGGTTGTTTGGCATGGATCGTGCCCCTGGACACTCCTAAGCAATTTTTAGCCCATTTTGCGATATTTCACTTCAAATCCTAATTCTTCCTAACCAAAACCACAAGACTCAATCAAGATAAATTTCAAAAAGAATTCCCAACAAAACTCCTTTGCAACACACAAAACTAACAACTAATAAAACATCAAAACAAAGAAAAGCATCATATTTTTAGTATTATCTTCACGATTTATTAATCCTACTTTCAAGATTCAATCAATCAAACCTTACTGTTGGGTCTCTAGAGTTTCCATCTGCGACTCCACCCACAATGACATATTTGTGGAGAGGCCTTCATAAAGATCCATCCTTACCTTTAAACTCCTTTCTCCTCGGGGATTCATGTTCAACCCTAGTCAATGTCGAGACTTTAGATTTCTCCTTGGGCTTGGGAGGAGGTATAGGAGGTTTTAACTCCTTCCCATGCTCCACAAATCGCTTCATTTTAGTGTTTAAAGACATGGAAAAACAACTCTTCATAGGTAAAGCAACACTAAAATCATGCAAGGTACCAGAGTCATCAACATTTTCATCAAACTTAAAGCTCTCAACATGTGTTCCCTCATCACTCATGCAAGGACTCTTAACATCATCATTCATGCAAGACTCTTCAAATTGACAAAACTCATCACAAGTACTTATACCATTGCATGCAAGATAAGAATTAAATGATCCATGATTAGATTTGTAGATTTGAAAACCATCTCTATCCATGTCATCTTTTAGGGTTAAGGTTCCCAGGTGGACATCTATATTGGTCCTCGATGTCTTTATAAATGGTAAACTCAACAATATTGGAGGTGAATCTCCATCGTGCAACATATGAATGACATATAAGTCCGTCGAAAAAACTAGATTGCCAACCCTAACCATCACATCATTAAATAGACCCCTAGGACTAGCTTGAGAGTGATCAGTCACTTCCATAGTCTCCCTAAGTTCTCATTATTAAGAGTTTCGTACAAGATATGTGGAATGACATTTATAGAGGCTCCCAGATCAATCGTGGCATCCTTAGGTAGGCTTCTATGAGCTAATGTGGCAATTCCACCTAAAGAACATCACATTTCTTAGGTAGGCTTCTATGAGCTAATGTGGCAATTCCTCCTATTTTCACTTTCCCTAACTTTTTTATTGGCTTAGGCCACTTCTTAGTAATGCATTTTTGAGAAAATTAGCATAAGTTGTGATTTGATCAATTACATCCAAAAGTGGGATACTAACCTCACACCTCTTGAAGACTTGTCGAATTTGCTGCACGTTTGATTCCACTTTTGCCTTTCCCCTCAAAGCATTCAGAAACGGAGGTGACGGGTTGACTTCCTTGACCTTAGTGGTAGAGGGCTCTTGCTCGGGCTCCTCCTCAATGAGTATCTCCCCTTCTTCAAGTGTGGACATGGATTTCTCCACCAACTTATCATCTTCTTGCAATTTCTCCTTCTTGACCTCTTTCAATTCCTTCCCACTCCTCAACTTCAAAGCACTCCCATTCCTCAGATTGATCTCGTGTTGGGAAGGTAATTTTCCTGGATTCCTTGCTTCCAGTCAGCTAACTAAGGTGGCCAATTTCCCCACTTTAACTTTGAGGTTCTTTATGCTAAAAAATTCCCTCATGCCCAAGTCCTTAATGTCGCGCCTTGTACGCTCGCGAATAGCTCATTTTTTTGTCACTTGAGCAATAACTTCCAAAACTTCATCTCTTTTTGGCTTGGAGATAGCCCCACGGTTGTTGAAAGGTCTCTCACCCCTCGGGTAGGGTTGCAGTGGAGCACCTCCTTTGGTTGTAACCTTTTCCACTCCTATATCCATTCCTTTGATCTTTTTAGTCATCATGCTAAAGAAATTTGGGGTGATCACGGTACTAAGGGTTGAAGGAGTTTCCATAGGGGTCTAGGCGGTTGTCTCCTCCTTGGTTCCCACAGAACCCTTGTTGTTTCCCCCTACCAAACTGTTAGTTTCCTCCATCGTACTCCAAAGACTTTACCTCCTAAAATTATTCTACCAGTTGTAGACACATATTTGTCGGGTGATCCAAGCTACAAATTCCACAAACCTTCACCTAATGATTTCTCTCCTTCATAAACTCCTTCATTTTAGAAGCAAGTTCTTGTAATTTCTTCTCTAACTTAGGGAAGTAAGTGGGTTCCTCCAACGTCTTGGTCCTCGACTTGGTTTCGAATAGGCGAGTCCATTTTCCATCTCTTCAAAAAGAGCTATAGCCTCTTTTGGCCCTTGTTGGAAATTGATCTATTGCACGCAACATTCACCATCCGCATATCATCATCACAGAGGTCCTCAAAGAAGTAGTAAAATAAATCCCCCTCTTTGAATGGATGGTACAAAAGATTGCTAGCAACCTATTGAAAAATTCCCAATACTCATAGAGGGACTCATTGGGAAACTGTGAGATGTTTATTAACTGCTTTTTCAACTCGGCGGACTTGGAAACGGGAAATTATTATCTAAAAACCAGCACTTCGTGTCCATCCAAGACGTTATACATCCCGGCGGGAGGCAATACAACCATTCATTTGATGCGTCTCGAAGTGAGAATAGAAAGGATCGTAGCTTGTAGCCTTCCTTTGATACTCCCAGTGGTTTCATATTTTTGCAGACCAAGTGAAACTCAGATAAATGCTTGTTGTGGTCCTTGACGGTCATCCCATGGAATGTTGGAAGGCACAGAATCAAACCACTCTTCAACTCGCATGTCACATTCTGTGGAAAGGGAAAGAAAAAAATACAGAGGGAGTTGATTCTCCAATTTAGGAGCCATCTACTCCCCCAAAGTCTTGTTGTTCTCCACCATGATCTCTCTCTCAATCCCTAACTCTACAGTAGGCCCTTGCTACTACCTCAGTAACCCTTCTCCTCCTCCTTCATCGTCTATCAATATTTTCTGGTAAGTAGCGTAATACTCCTTGGTTAGTGGTACAGTTATTTACCATAAACTAGGAAAAATACCACACTAGTTCACAAAACACTAGCACACATGTTATGAGAAAAAAATAAAAGCTATAAAGGATCTCTACATAACAACCAACAAAAACTAAAAAACAAAAAGCACAAACTACTTCAACCAACTAGTTATGTAAGCTAACAATCAAATTAAAACAAAAATCCCCAGTAGTGGCACCAAAATTTGACCAGCACCACACAAGGTCATTTACCTTGTGGGAGAATTAACCCGCGCAGTGCAAAGTTGTTAAAGATAGAATTTATAGATGTTGCTCCAGTACTCACTACCAACTACAACAAAGTAGCTAGTGGCAGGTTCGGGGTCGTCCACAAAGATACTAGAATTCAAAAGTTAGCTTAACACAACCCACGATCGAGCATCACCCATTTCGTGTGTTGGGAATAGCTAGTGCTTTAAACAGATAATCGGGGGGTTATGTCTAACAAACTACTAAGCATGCAAGCAACAAGATTTAAATATGATTAACTAGTCTTGGGGGTATTTGCATAACACGGACGATTAATGATTTTGATCCTAGATTCTATCACATATAACCATATAAACCTATTCGCATGCCTATGTCACATAGTGTGGAGATGGCCGGGAATTTCCTACGTTTGTCAGAAAAAGGTTCGTTTCCCTTCAAAACCATCTCACGGCCTCCGTAATTAGAGATGTACTTTGATCTTTCGATACCGCAATTCATCCCGTCATCTCACTCTCAATGCTAACTAGCACCCGCTTACATGATATCAGGCTTGCGTAGGTAGAGACCATTAGATACGAGAATAAGGAAACTACCAATCGGGCACTCCATTATGGATACCAACCCTAGGACTAGAGAGGCAAAGGAATTGACATCTCATGATAACTCTAGGGTTTCCACAACCCTAGTCGCTACAACCTACAATGTCTATCTGGATAAGCTAAGGATTTCCCCCTTGTTAGAAGTTTTAAAACCGCAACCCCCAGTACACCACTCCTAATATGCAATCACTCACATAACTATCCAATTAGAGTTATCATTTTTTAGGTCGGCATTGTTCAAGGCAACATGAATGCACTCATCTCCCGGTGTCTTGAATCTATGAGGTCGTTAGTGTAACACTACCAAGATAACATTAAATAGCCTAGCACGATATTGTACTATGCATGATATTATGGATGCATCATAAGGCATAACATGGCATAAATCATACATGAAAGATAAATACAAATCATGCAAAAATATTCATAGGACATAGAAAATAGGATAATCTAAAATCTCACAAAATCATAATCAAGTCATGAATACAAATACTACCCCAAGATAATAACTACTCTAGAGACATTAAATCCAAAGCAGTCATTAGATTTAATGTCATACGAATAGAACTAGAGAAATAAATGAAGAGAGGAGAGGGCTTCCACTCTTCCTACCTACTACAAAATAGAACTAAACTTCCTACTTCTTACTAATTGTTAAGCCCTAGAAGAATTATGCTAGTATATATAATTGATGAGTTTTGGGCCTTCAAAGGCCCAAAAAGGGAGAAAACCCAAGCATTCATGCATGTCACGCTGGCGCGCCCGGTGAAGCATTGCACGTGTCGGCCGGCACAATGCATGCAAAGGGGCATGGGATGTGGATTGGAGAGGTGTTTTACGCCTTTCTAATGGCATGGACCATGCCAAAGTGCACAATGCCTTATCTGGAGCTTCCTTCCATTGCTTTTGATGACACGGGTCATGCCAAAGTGCATGGCTCATCATCTGGATTTGTGATTTTCTTATTTCCCTAAGCACGAGCCGTGCAAGTTTGAATGACCCTCATCATTGGCCTCATTCCATCGGCACGAGCTATGACACGGGCTGTGCCAAGTTACATGGCCTGTGTCATTCTTTGACTCTTCTAAAACTTGTTCCATTCTTGGCTGTAACTATTAACTTCCACGTGTTGACTTGTGGCCTTCAGTCTGCTACCATCCTTGTGACTGGCTTCTACAATCTAGTACCATCCTTACGAATGGTCTTCTAAAAGAAGTCCTAAGTGCTTACGAGTGATCTAGAAATTATGCTCTCAAAAAGGATCTAGATGGTCGTAAGGACCGAAATCCATTAGACCTAAAGTAGGCTACAAAATGAAGGATTTAGATACGGCAATTGAAAACGGTATTCTAAACCCCTTATGATGTAAACCTACCTAAATATAGCAGTCTACCAAACAATATAGAATAAAAGAGTTGTTAAATGCTTTGGAAAACACATGCATTTGACTTCACATCATTGGACATGCTGACTTACCCGTTATCATATGCCACGATTCCTAACTGGTGGCTAATGCACTGCGTTACACAAGGTTATCTTTTATGAGCACATAATCATCGTGGTGTGTTACACGAAGTTATCACTTTGTGTTATTTATACTGGTTCTTTCGAGGTGGTGTTCTTGGTTCATTGTTCGTGGTGCCTCGCTCCTAGCCTTCCTTACGTACTTACTTCTCATATACCATAAACTCATAGTGGTCACAATACCTACATGAACTGAATGATTGTATTAACCGCATAAGACAAATAGGGATGTGTTATCACCAAGTAATGAAGAACGCTAACCAAAGAGTGGTAAAACGTGAGATTACCAAATAACTTGCTAGTATAGCTAAGAAACTGGGAGTACACTACAAAATGAATGGAAACAAGTAAAACATTTGTCATACTAGCACAAAGAATAATGTCTTGGCATATCTTTCCCTTCTAAGGATTAATCCATCAGATGTAGGAACAACCTCCAAACTCAAGAAATAGCCTAGGATGCTGAGATCAGTAATCTTGAATTCAAGATTTACTCGACTAGTGAACTTCCAAATAAGGGAACCATCGTTTCCTGTGAAATATCATCAACATAATCCAACAGATAAAACAAAAAATGACCTTCCTAAAAAACAAACAAAGATGTATTAGACGATCTGGATACATATATAAGGTTAATGAAGAAGGTGTTGAACCGCTAAAGCCAAGCTAGAGGTGCCTTCTTAAAAAAATAAATAGCCTTAGGCAGACGACAAACATGATCAGGTCACATGGGAATCTTATAACCATATGCCTGCTCTATGTACACTGAAGAGTCAGTAATACCATTGAGAAACAACAAAGGACATAACAGTGTGAACCATGGAAGCCTTGAACACTAGACTAAAGGTATGATCATAGTCAAAAGCGGGAAGTTTCGAAAAACCCTGAGCAACCAAACGTTCCTTTAGGCTATTAGCAAAACCATCTGTACGAAAATTCAACTTGAAACCCCATTTTAAACTAACCACATTGACATTGAAAGAATGTGATACTTACTCTCAAGTTTTTGAGTACGAAGAGCCCCATTTCAGGACCCATGGCAACAAACCAGTTAGGATCCTTATCAGCTAAACAATAATTACAGGGCTCAATCTTAACAAATAGAGCACTCAAAAGACCAGATATCTCATAATATGAATAGTCTGTATACATGAGAGATCCTATCCTTAAACGAGTTGTTATATGATACCGAGAAACTGACTTAGAATATGAGACCGTGTGATTGGAAGAAGGAGCAGCAATCACGTCAGTCGGGCTAGGCTACTCATACACGATGACTGAAGGAGACAGCTGGCAGCGATTGAAGTGGAGTTTTTGGTGATTGCATGTGGGGAGACAATAGTGATGACACATTAAAACTTGCAGCGCGTGAGAGATTGGTGCTTGGGATGGCACTTAGGCATGGTAGCAGCCGGTGATGCAAGGCTCGGTAGTCTGAGGTGGAGCCTCTGCAGGTAGGCTTGATGAATATAAAATAAATGTCATCGAAAAGAACAATGCGACGTGAGTCTGATGTTGGCTGCTCAAAACTTTGGAGGGGGATAAAGACGAAATTCAAAAAGGCTGACACATCATGGGTAGAAGGTATAACAGACGTCCCAAGGCGAGAAAATGAGAAAAATAGTTCATCAAACCGAGTATGGTGACTAAGATATTCCTTACTGGTCAAAGGACCAAAACACTGATATACCTTATACTTAGAGCTATAACCCGGTAAAATACATTGAAACTACGTGGCTCCAACTCATGAGGGTGCAAATATAGAAAAAACCTGACGACCAAATGAATAAAAATTGGAATAGTCTGGCGAACTGCCGAAAATAACATAAAGTGGAACTGATTAGACAACACAGGAGTAGGCAGACAGTTGATAGTGTAGGTAGCTGCAGAGATGGCACCACACTGTACCTTAATGAAAAGACATAGAGAGCCTTATTTTCGTGATATGACGATGCTTCCGCTTAGCACGACCGAGCTGCTCCAAGGTGTAAGGGAAAGAAATTTTAGGATGAATTCCCTTGGTAGCAAAATGAGATCGCGTTAATAGTCCCACCATTACTCTGAAATGCTTTAAAAGTAGTAGAAAACTGATTCTCGCACAGGATTTTCTAAATCTTATTAATTTCCTTCCAAAAATATTAAACCCTAACCCTCAAAATTCACCTTCGTCCACGGATCCTTTCCTTTATTGTTTATCGATCGCCAGCGACCAGTTCATTCCACTTAGATAGCCGCCGTTAGTTGAAGCTTTCATGTCTCTGATTGTGTAGCTGCTCAGATCAATCGGGTGATCTCCTCTTCTTGTCGACCGATCGTCCCTCCTCCCTCTATATGCGGTAATTCTTCAACTTCTTCATGTCATCTCTTCAGTTTCATTCGATGGTCCATATGATTTCCATCAAGTTGGAGGGATCTAATTACTTGATATGACATGAGCAAGTTGAATTTTTCATGGTGTGTCATGATTTGCACGGTTTTGTTGATGGCTCGAATCCCTGTCCTCCTAATTCAAACCTATCCTCGTCTTCCTTCTCTTCAGAGACAACTGGTGACTTTACGACAGTCACTACTGCTCCCTCAACTGAAGAGCGTAAGACAGATTAGCATTTCATTTTTTTTTGTACTCTCCCAATGCCACTTCCGACATTGCTATTACATTATCAATTCTATCTTGTTAAAGAAAAATTCAAAGAAAATCACACATGTCTATTCTATTATTACTCTCTATCCCATTTCAAGCTGCACACTTACTATTTGGCATTATTCTTTATCAAACTTTAACCGCATATTTGAGTAGATATATAAACAATAATAGTATCGTATGTGATATTGTTGAATTCGTCATAACAAGTAGTTTCTCAAAAGTAATTTTTGTTTGTCATTATTATACGTATTTAAACATATTAACAATTAAACAAGTTTCTTGATGAGCGTGAAAAAAATTTCGTTCACCTTGAATTGGGACGGAGGGAGTACAATGAATTAACATTTTCTTTAAGCATATATTTATTTTTTACCTAAGAAACTAGGTAGTACTTGTTTTATGTTACGAGCTGGTCATTGGTAGTAATTCTTATAAAGTAGCTATTTTTTAATAAAGAAAAAAAAGTCACTTATGAAGCAACTATGTTAGTGCCATACAATTCTTTTCCGATTAACATATTTGCTGAATTTGTCAACCATTAACTTTAATAATTACTTGTCTCGATGCCTTTTTAGTGGTAAACTTATTAGGATTAATTCAAACTAAACCATAATTGTTCGTTTTTCCACCTCGGGACAGTACTTCTTGTAATCAGGGTCACAGAGCGCAGAAGAAAAAGGGTCTTGAGTTGAAACTTAGCTACCCATCAATCTCTGACGTTGAGCCACACCAAACTAAATTGACCAAAGACTCCAGGTCTAACAATTTCATGGTGATTATATTTTTATTTTTAATTACTCCACTGTTTTTCTTGCATGATACACTTTGTTTTACCCATAAAATAAATGATTGTATTCATTAAATATTATATTTATAAATTTGTTTACAAAAATGGTCTTTTATCTTTGTATGAAAATAATATACTATGTACTTTCTAAAAATAATAAATAAAAATTGTAAAAATACCATCAATTATAAACAATATATTTATAAACTATGAACTATATACTATTCATAATTAATTATTTTATAATAAATTTAGTAAAATCATCTTTTTATTTAATAATAAAATAGTAAAATTATTCTGATTTAGTAATAGAATTAAAATATTTGTACTTTTATTTATTAATTGAATGTTTTGTAATTATGTAAAACATAATTTTATTATAAATTAAAACATATATAGGGAAAAATACATTTATAATCATAATTGTTGGCTGACTAAGCCAATATAACCCTGCAATCTGAGAAAACGTAAATTTAATCCTAACTTATTATCAATTGTGCCAATCTAACCATAACTGTTGATTAAATTGTGCCAATATAACCAAAGTTCCTAATTCTGGCATTGACCATAAATTGAAATGACCAAAATACCTCTTGGGCCCAAGCTGAAAATTTGATATCCATTATACCCTTGTTTTCTTTCTTCTTCACACCCACCCCCGTCATACCCCC
>JAULKJ010328847.1:0-18817 GCA_032355405.1 Rubia balearica
CTTCCACTGTCCTATATAACCACCTTTAATTGCCCCTCATTACACTAGTGAAAAGATCCTTAATTTTTTTATTTTCTATATAGTTTCAAACAATTTTACTCATGAAGTGAGCCCCGTCATTTAAAAAATGAAAAGAATTAAATGGTTTTATCCGCACTTATTTTAAAAGCGGGGGATTACATCCGAATATGAGCTGATGTCGTCTTCTCCTCCGACTCCTGCTATCTCGCCTTCACCTCAGCCAAAAAACCGTCTACTGGTCCACCTCTAGTGGCTGCTTCATCCGCGACTTCCAAAGCCACGCCAAAGAATCTTCCAACTTATCTCTATCAAGGGTAAAATTGATATTTCATTTAAATCGAACCATGATCAATGTTCAATTTTCTAGTGAACTTAGGAACATATGTGCCTTTTCAAAAAATTGAAATAATATATCTACACAAATACTACAACTAGGGGTATAAACATTATTCTTTATTTTTTTTCTTACGGAGGAATAGTATACGATGGAGGGTGGGGGGAGGACTCCTACAGGTTGGCTCTTAGTATGCTTCTTTCACTCAGAAGTTAAAATTAACTTCTACAGGTTGGCTCCTCACCAGAATTTTCAGGAAAGAACCGCATGTATGTGGGACTACCCACATCTGGTTAGATCCAATTTCGTTTCTTTCTTTCGAAAATGTCGGATCCAATTAGGATCATACGAAAATTTAAATTTATGTAAACGTGAGTTAGGCTTACATTTATGGTACATGGGAATAAGGCGGCATAGGTTCTTTATTAGTTATGGTGATAAATTTAAATTTCAGTAAAAAATAGTCTACAATATTATTTCTATCTATTTTTTCAAAAAAACTGAAGATTTTTTTTTTAATATACTCTCTCTGTGTCAGATTTGAACTTTTATGCATGTGGTAATCAATTTATTTGACATGTTTATTATCATGCTTTGTTTTGTTAATTGCTAGTTTTAGTTAGGTTTACACGACAAAGGGTTTAGATAACCGTTTTTGGTGTTTTTAATATAAATCCTGAGTTTTGTAGACTTAATTGAATCTAATGGACATTTTGTATTCACGAGTACCTACAATTTCTTTTGTAAGTTTACTAGTAGGTTGCTCGTGAATATATCGACATAATTTTGTAGAAAGCCATCTGCGAGGCTAGTAGAAGATATTTGAAGGCCATTCGCGAGAATGGTAGTAGACAAAAGGCCACATACTAAAAAGCATGGTAGTATATGGAATTGAGCCGAAAAAGGCGGATTCAGAGTTCAAAAAGGTAAAAAATGGAAGGCATCGTCAACAGGCATGAACCGGCCGAACCAACCGGCCCGTGTCACCTAAATCATTCTAGAGCATAAGTATTGAAATGGGGCTGCGCCGTTTCATACGGTTCGTATCGTTGCAACATCAAAATGCAAAGTTTTGCCCATAGAGTGCGAAGAATGACATGGTCCGTACCTTTCAATTTATCAAAAAAGGTTGCAACCGATGGCACACGCCGTACGACACTCGACACATGATCAGAAGTTCAAAATGGGGCACCAAACGGTGGCCCGTATCGGCCGATATGGCTCATGCAAGCACAAGGCAATACGGCTCATGCCATACCATCCAACCTGCATCAGCACGAGGGTACATGGGTCGTGTTATGGTATGCGCTCCGTGTCAGCACAAAGCTAACCGGTTGGCACGACCTGTGCCATTTTCCACTAGTCCTGTCAATAGCGGTTGCTAAGGTTTTTTGGCCTATTTTTGGTCTTTTCAAGACCAAATTCCTTACTACTATTTATACCAACCTATGTCGACTAGGGTTTAAGTTTAGACTCATTTTAGATCTTAAGAGTATGGTAGAGAGAGAAAGAATCTCTTCTTTCCCTCTAAAATCTTTTCTGTTCTTCTCTTTATTTTTTTATTGCCCAAAGGCATTGAATCCAATGAGATATTTGGGTTCAGTGCTTAAGGAGTAGTTAATTAACTTGGGGTTTGTATTTGTATTCATGATTTGGTGTTTGTTTTGTGAAATTCCTTGTATATACCTATTTCTATGTGTTTATGATTAATATGTTGACCTGTTCTTCATCTTCTTATTAATTGCATGGTTGTCATACTAAGACTGGCACACACAGTAGTCTACTTTCATGTTGGGGCAATTATTGATACCCCTCTGGGAAGGAAACCTAGATGTGTTTGGGGTAACGATAGTCCGGGATTGTATATGTGTGTGCATGTGGCTCGCTGAGTCAACGTTGTGATCGACCATACACTAATCTTAGCCAAAAAATTAGCCCAAAGGGTTATGGATAAAGGTAGCGTTCGAAGAAAACTTTGGTTAGCGTTACACAACCCTAGAGCCATCGATACGGTGATTCACCCTCTTTTCCTTTTTAGGTCTAGGAAGAATAATTCATGGTGTAGTGCCCGAGACGTAATCGTACGGGGGAGATTCAGATCTGCATAGCACGTAGGGTCATTGTTGCACTCCCTTAACTATCGATGAATTGCCGATGGAAGATTACAATCTCACCCTACGTGACAGATATGGAGAATTACTAACCATCGACCACACCATGTATCATAAACACTGGAATAGGTTTGTACATATTGTATGTGATTGAATCGAGGATTGAGAAAACAACGATCATGTTACGGAAATAATCCCCGATTCCTAGTTTATACAGTTATTCTCTTCTGATTTTCATGTTAGTAGTTGTTAGTAAACCCCCAAGCCTTTTTAGAAATACTAGCTATTCCTGACACGTGATCGGATTAACGACCCAATCGCGGCTGTGTGTAGTTAACTTTTAGATTCCTAACATCTCTGTGGACAAACCCGGTCTTACCACTATCTACCCCATAGGTAGAATAGTAGTAGGAACAAAAGAAAAATTATAAATTCTATTTTTGATACTTAATAGTCCTCCTCTCAAGTTTAGCAATCGGGAGGGGGCAGGTCAAATTTTGGCGCCGTTGCCTAGGATGTTAGTCTGAAGGTCTAGTTGTTAACTTGCATAGCTTGTTAGTTGAGTAGTTATTGTTGTTTTTGTTTTTGTTGGTTTTTCCTGTCGAGCCTTTGTGATACGATCCATGCACTTCTAATCCTAGTGCTAGTGTTTCTTCTAGTTGGATATTGTTTGGCTCCTAGTTATGGTACATACCCATGCCACGAACTTAAGGACTTTACACCATCTAACGGAGTGCGCAAGAATTCAGAGAAGAAGGAGAAGGAGAGCTAGAGTGGGTGATGTGCACCTTTATGCAAGCGTTAACAAATACATTTGACACATTTATTATCATGGTTTGTTTGGTTGATTGATAGTTTTAGTTAGGTTTACACAATGAAGGGTTTAGATGACCATTAATGGTTTTCTTATCCAAATCTCGAGTTTTGTAGACTTAATTGAATCTAATGGAAACTTTGTATTCACAATAACCTAGATTTTCATTCGTGAGCTTACTATTAGGTTGCTCGTGAGTATTTTGAAATCATTTTGTATAAGGCCATCCACGAGGGTGGTAGAAGATATTTGAAGGCTATTCGCAAGAATGGTGGAAGATATTAAAGGGATTCACGAGGATAGTAGTAGATAGAAGGCCACAAACTAAAATACGTGGTAGTAGATGGAATTGAGTCGAAAAATGCTGAGTCAAAGTTCAAAAAGGTTTGAAAATGGAAGGAGGTATCAATCGGTCGAACCAGCCGGCCGACTCACCAGTCTACACGAGGCACCGGCACGATGCCAGCCAACCTAGCACGGCCTGTGCTGGGGGTGGCTAGCATGGCCCGTGCCACCCAACACGGGTCGTGTCACACCCCCTTGGCATGGACCGTGTTGCACCATGCAGACCGTGGCGCACAAATTACTCCAACTGCTAAGTTTGGATGTGGACCATGTCGTTTCACATGGTCTGAGTTGTTTCAAGTCCCAAAAGTGAAGACCAACTCACAAGGTGTGAAAAATGACATTGAAAGTACCAATCAACTGAGCAAAAAGTCTTTCCAGCCGACAGCTGCGCCAAATGACACGAGGCGAGCAATCAGAAGTTCAAAATAGGGGCACCAACCAGCACCACGTGCCAGACCGTATGACTCGCACCAATAAGAGCACACTTGGGCCGTGCCAAACTGTGCGGCCCATGCCAGAATGAGGGTTCCGGTTGGCACGGCTCTTGCCATTTTCTTCCGGCCCCATTAATTGTGGCTGCTAGGGTTTATAGCCATATTTGGGATTTTTTCAAGGCCCAATTCCCTACTACTATATATATGGACCTATGTCTATAAGGTTTATGAGGGATGCTCATTTTTTAGACTTCAGAGTTGGGTAGAGAGATAAAGAAGCTCTTCTTTCTCTATAGAATCTTTTCTCTTCTTCTCTTTATTGTTTTGCTCAAAGGCATTGAATCCAATGAAACAATTGGTTTTAATGCTTTATGAGTAGTTAATTAACCTAGGGTTTCTTTCTCTTTCTTTTTTCGGTGCTACCTTTTTTCCCTAAGGGATGGGCTTGGCGTTGTATTCATGAATTAATGTTTTTTTGAGATTCCTTAGATCTATCAGTTTCTATGTGTGTTGTGATTATTAAGTTAGCTTGTTCCTCATTTTCTTATTAATTGCATGATTGTCATAATAAGACCGGCACACACCGTAGTCCACTTTCATGTTAGTGGAATTATTGATATCCCCCGGTGACCGAAACCTAGATGTGCTTGGGGTAAAAATAGTCTGGAACTTTATGGGTTTGTGCATGTGGGTTGCCAAGTCAATGTTACGATCGACCATACAGTAGTCCTAGCTAGAAAATTTTCCCAAAGAGTTACAGATGAGATAGCTATATTAGCAAACTAGGGTTTGCATTGCAACCTTAGAGCCATTGATAAGGTGATTCACCCCCTTTGCCTTATTAGTGTAGTGCCCGAGATGTAATAGCATAGGGGAGATTCCAATCTGCACAGCAGGTAGGGCCATTTTTGCACTCCCTTAATTACGGAGGCGGTGCCGATGGAAGATTACATGAGCACCCTACGTGACAGGTATGGGAAAGTGTTGACCATCAACCACACCAGGTGTCATAAACACTAGAATAGGTTTGTAGTTCTCGTATGTGATAGAATCGAATATCAAAAAAACATTGATCAAGTTATGAAAATACTCTCCAAGTGCTAGTTTACATAGTTTGTTCTCTGTGATTTGCATGATAGTAGTTGTAAGTAACCCCACCCCCAAAAAAAACCCTTTTATCAATAATGACTAATCCTGAAGCATGATCGGATTGACGAGTCGATTGAGGCTGTGCATAGTTGACTCTTAGATTCCTAACATCTATGTGGATGACCCTGGTCTTATCACTATCCACCCCATAGGTAGCATAGTAGTAGGAGCTGAAGCAACAATAAAAATTCTTATCTTTGACCGTCCTCCTCTCGGGTTAGTGAGTAGATCTCCCATGAATAAGGATAATTTATTAGCGACGCCGACAGGGGATGGGTCAAATTTTAGCAATGCTACCGGGGATTTTATTCTAAATATCTAGTTGCTAACTTGCATAGCATGTGAGTTATGTAGTTAGTGATGTTCTTTTGCTTGTTATTTTAAAAAATTGGCATTGCTTGAGATCTTGATGCAAACCGAGGACCCTTGCAGTACAATTTCAAACTTTGTGTATTTTCTTTGCTTTGGTTTTCATTGAAAAAAAACTTTAAAAAATGAGTATGTGGGAAGAAAGTATTCAACATATGATACTTTGTAGGGTGTGTCTTATAATCACCCTACATAGAATTGTTCTTGGTTAAGTGATTATGCGAGAGAGATGGAACTTGCTATATTACAAGACCAATGGGAACGAGCATGACGACCATACCTTGACTCACCCAGTTCGGTTATGGGATATAACCCCCAGTCTGCATGTGAAGAAATACTTAGGTCTTTGACAAATTTGGTAAAGCTAGTGACTCACTTCAAACCCAAGTATTTGGTTGCATCGGAGATTTTGGAATCCAACTCTCCCCGAGGTTGAGAAAGTTGGGGGGCAAGTGAGTGAGTTAGTAAGGAAGGTGAGCCACCTAGTGGGAAGAAGGAAGCTATTGGATGAGGAAGCTCCACCACCCCCTCTTTGGGTGATTTGAGGAATGAGCAGGGCAAGGAGCACAATAAGGAGTCATTAGTGATTCTAACCATTGTGAGGTAAGCACTTCTATTTTTGAAACTATTAATTTTAAACCTGAAGGTAAATTTTTTATAAAAAACTATGTAATTCAAGACATGACTTAGGCATAAAATGGTACTCCCTCTGTCCCTCTAAAACTGTCTTACTTCCTCTTTTGTCACTATTCAATGCATGCCACCGGGGTGGTAGTCCACTTGGCCAATCACTCCACCATATACCCAAGACATATTGTGGATGATGTGATGGTTCATGTGAATAGACTAACATTTTTGGCTGATTTTTATTTCTTAGATATGGTGAATGAAAAGGATACCACCTTATATTGTTGGGTAGACCCTTCTTAAACCACTAAGGCTAAAGTTGATGTTCATACAAGGGAGTTATCCTTAGAGTGGGGAAAATGCACTGTGGAGTTTAATCTGTATAAGAGTGTAAATTGAATTCTTGATGAATCCCCTCCTATCTTGATTGATGGTCTTGATGATATTTTGCAAAAGGATTTTTATTTTTGCTCTAAATATGGCCCTAGATGATAATCCTTTGAATGATGTTTACTTTGATTCTAGGAATGCCAGCTTAGTAGAGAATGTGGGGAGGTTGATTCCCAAATTGAGACCCACATTAAGCCTTTACCCAAGAACCTAAATGACCTGGTTAGGCCAGAGACCAAGCCTTCAATAGAGGAACCGCCTGTAATCAAATTTAAGCCTTTACCTAGTGAGGCCAGAGATTTGAAGTATGCTTTCTTAGGCGAGGGTGAGACATTACCAATGATCATTTCTAGTAGGCTCACTGGTGACCAAGAGGATACATTGATTAAGGTATTTAGGAAATTCAAGGAAGCCATAGGTTGGACTTTAGCTGATATCAAAGGTACAAGTCCTTCAACTTGTGTGCACCGTATATTATTGGAAGAAGATGCAAAAACCGTACGCCAACCTCAAAGGTAGTTAAACCCACCAATGACAGAAGTTGTTAAAGGAGAAGTCCTTAAGCTACTTAAAGAAGGGGTGATATATCCTATTTGTGATAGTAAGTGTATGAGCCTCACTCAAGTGGTTCCAAAAAAGAGTGGGGTGACCGTGGTAGATATTCTAGAAAACAAGGATGAGGACTTGGTTCCCACTCATGTTCAAAATGAGTGGCAAATTTGTATTGATTATCGTTGATTAAATATGGTAACTCAAAATGACAATTTTCCTAAATTCTTCGAGATTAGGCGGTTACTCTTACTATTTCTTCCTCGATGGCTATTCGGGGGTATTTCCCAATAGCCATCGATCCTGAGGACCAAGAGAAAACTCCCTTCACATGTCATTTTCATAGTTTTACCTATAGGCACATGCCTTTATATTTTTGCAATGCCTCGAGTACCTTTCAAAGATGCATGGTTACCATATTCTCAGAGTTTGTAGAGCATTTCATTGAAGTCTTTATGGATGATTTCACCATTCATGGAGATTCCTTCGACTCTTGTTTACACCATCTAGCACTCGTGCTAGAAATGTGTATCGATGCCAACCTCATTTTAAACTCCAAGAAATATCACTTTATGGTAGAAAAGGGCACTTTTCTAGGTCATTTGGTGTCAGCTAAAGGTCTAGAGGTGGATAAGGCTAAAGTAGATACAATTGAGTTAATACCCAACCCCACTCATGTTAGAGACATTAGGTCATTCTTAGGTTACGCCAGATTTTACCAGCATTTCATTAAGGATTTCTCTAAGTTCTCTTCTCCTTTAGGCAAATTGTTGCAAAATGATGTTCAGTTCATTGTTAATGATGAGGGTAGAAAGGCTTTTGACACTGTGAAAGAGATGCTTGTCATTGCTCCTATTATTCAACGCCCAAACTAGTCCCTTCCCTTCGAATTAATGTGTGATGCGAGTGATTATACCATAGGATAAGTGTTAGGCCAGAGGGTAGGAAGAGTACCACATGTCATTTACTATGCGTTAGTGACTCTAAATGACTCACAACATAATTATTCCACCACAGAGTAAGAGTTACTGGCCGTAGTATTTTCCCTTGAGAAGTCCAGACACTACCTTTTACGCATCAAGGTCATTGTGTACATAAATCATGTAGCTCTTTGCCATTTGATTACTAAGAAGGAAGCGAAACCTAGACTTATTAGGTGGATACTTCTTTTGTGTGAGTTTGACCTTGAAGTGAGGGATACAAAGTGTAGTGAGAATGTGGTGGCCGACCATCTGAATAGATTAACAACCCTTGAGAGCCTAAATTCCACTAAGGAAAAGACCAAGTAGGAACCCATTTGGGAAGAATTTCCTGACGAATAAGTGTTCCGGGTAACAACTAGACAACCTTGGTATGCCGATATAGGGAACTACTAGCTTGCCAAAATTCTCTCTCTAGGTTTTTATTCTCTCTTTATTTAGTTCTTAGCACCATGACATTTATTCCTATATTTTCCATAGATTTAATGCTAGTAGAGTAGTAGTATTTCTTTGTGTAGTTTTTGTGTTCACGATTTAACTTGTATTTGTGAGATTCCTAGATTTCTCTAATTTTATCTGTTTATGAATATTTTTATATGATTTGTGGCTTATATTATTGTATGATTTATGCCGTGATATATTTACGACGCACACATGATTTCATTCATTGTATAATATCGTGTTAGCCTTAAGTGCTAGTCTTAAGAGTACTGGGGAGATGTGTGCATTAAATCCATCTTGTGAGTATTGAGGAAATTAGTTGGACTTTAATCTAATTGGTTGGTCGTGTGATGAATTGAATGATAGGAGCAGTGGACCGGGGGTTGTTGTATAGAAATTCCTAATGGGGAAGCTTACCCAAAAAATTGAGTGTTCGTAGTTTGTAGTGAGTAGGGCCTTAGTAACCCTAGAGTAATCACAAGACACCAATTACATTTCCTTTCTAAGCCTATGGTCGATGTCTATAGTGGAGAGCCCGGTGATGCGATAAGCTTACTCGCACATCTAACAGTTGCAACCTATACAAGGCTTAAGATATTTAAGCAGTGGCTCATTAGCACCGGGAGTGAGTCGGAGGGTGAATTGCGGTATCGAAAGATAAAAAAGCATCTCTGATTACGGAGGAGGTGAGATGGTTTAAAGGGAGAAAAACCTCTATGTGACAGCTAGTGGAAACTCCCGGTCATCTCCACTCTATGTGACATAACGTGAAAATTTAGGTTTATAAGCTTATGTGAATTGAAACTAGGACCAAATCCATATGTCAGTCATGTTCCGCAAATACACCCAAGATTAGTTAATCACTAGTTTACTTTGCTCTATTTTCATGCTCGTAGTTGCTAGTTACACAAACCCCCTTGTTTCTTAGTAAGTACTAGTTATTCCAGACACACGGTTGGGGTGATGCCCGATCATGAGTCACTGAGTGGTATTTGGGTAACTCTTAGACACTAGTGTCTTTGTGGATGACACCAAAAATTACCACTAGCTATGCCATTGTAGTTAGGAGCGAGTACAGGAGCAACATTATAAATTTCATCTTTGACCGTATCCAAACACCCTACAGGTTAAGTTCTTTAATAAGAACAACCTCGCGAGGTATATGTCAAATTTTGGCAACGCTGCCGGGGATACTAGATTTCTGAATTTGTTAGCTATCATAACTAGTTGGTAGAATAGTTTGTATTTTTATTTTTGTTGTGTTTTTTGTTTTTTATTTATTCCCTTTTGTGTGTTTATTGATACCTAGAATAGGTATTTCTCGAGTTCGTGGTGTCAACCGAGAACCCTTCCACTACGATTCCAAATTTTGTGTGTTTTCTTTGTTTCCTTTTGTTTTTCCTCGAAGCAAGTATTTCTCAATTTCTTTGTGCTCCCACCAAGAATTATTTTACTATGATTCCAATTACTTTATAATAAAAAAAATATAGATAAGGGAGGCTCAATGAGTGAGACTTTGTAGGATATGTCATTGCGACCATTGTACAGAGTCTTGTTCTTGGTTGAGTGAATATCATAGAGAGGCAGAATTTTTTGGTTTCCAAGGACTAAGAATCGAGAATGGTACCTATACAATGATCCTCCCAATCTAAGGTTGATTGGTTACCCAAATTTTGGTTATTGATATGTATCGGGAAACCAACAATATGAGCTAGATTGTTGGATTTAACCACACTATACAATGCCCCAAAACTAATCCCTAGGATTAGTTCCCAAGTCAGAGTGTGAAGGAAAATTTCAAGCTATTGCTAATGTGACCAAGACTAATGATTTTTTTCAATCACAGAAGCATAGGATATAAGAGATATGGGAACCCGACTCTCCTCAAGCATTGAGAGATTTGAAGGGCATGTTAGTGGCTGGATGGAAAGGGATAGCCAACTAGAAGCTCAGTATTCAAAAAATGACCCATCCCTGGCTGAACTTGAAATTTTGGTAAAGGAAGTCACCCTGATGAATGGAGACGAGTTCCAATAGGATGAGGAGTGATTTTTTGAAAAAGAAAAAGTTTAGGAAGAGGTTATTGTACTTAATTCACCATTCTATATATCTTCACCCCAACCTCTACCTATAAACTAACTCCCACATTTTCGAAACCCTAGCTGCCAAACCACCTATCTCCTTTAAGGTGGACTTCATTTCATTATTGTGTCAGTGAGAATATGCATTGTTGTTTGTTTTCCATTGTGAGTATTTTCCCATTTTCGCTCCTTGACATATGTTCTAGATTGCTTATATGCATTGAAGACAATGAAATCTTAAGTGTGGTGGAGGGAGATTATATAACACTTATGATTCTTAGTAATTTTTATGTTTTTATGTTGCACGTAGCTATTTTAAAAGCACTTGAAAATAAAAAAATCCAGCTAAGTAGAAAACTCTAAAAGGCGTCTTGGACAAAATTGGGAGGTCTATATAGGTTGAAAATCCAAAAGGGAAATTTATGCAAACATGAGAGGCAAAGTGGTGTGGAAAAATGTGAGAGTGAGGTTGAAAAAGAAAAAAATGTGTGAAACTAGGATTAAAACCCAAAAGGCTCCTAGGCAAAATGAGAGAACATGAGTGAAATTGAATTATTGTATGGTTCTTTTCGACTGTCTATTAGGTAGCTTCTTGGATAAAGTAAGTTAATGTCACATTGTATGTGCACCTCACCCTTTTTATGGTTTGTTGGATTTTAAAGATTATTTTGGGTTTTGATATGTGAGAATGTAAGATATTCTTATGTCTTGGGGACTAGGGTAGTCTAAGAATAAAATGTTGGGTGTTCTGTGAAACTTTTACATGCTAGTTTACAATTTCTGGTATTGATATGAATCGGCAAATCAACAATATGAGCTAGATTGTTGGCTTTCCCAACCTTATACAATGCCCCAAAACCAATCCCTAGGATTAGTTCCCAAGTCAGAGTGTGAAGAAAATTTTCAAGCTATAGCTAATGTGACAAAGACTAATGAGTTTTTTCAATCACCGATGCATAGGACATAAGGGATATGGGAACCCGACTCTCCTCAAACATTGAGAGATTTGAAGGGCATGCTAGAGGCTGGATGGAAAGGGAGAGCCAACTAGAAGCCCAGTATTCCAAAAATGACCCATCCCTGGCTGAACTTGAAATATTGGTGAGTGAAGCCACCTCGATGAATGGAGACGAGTTCCAAGATGATGAGGAGTGATTTGTTGAAAAAGAAGAAATTTATGAAGGGGTTATTGTACTTAATTCACCATTCTATATATCTTCACCCTAACCTCCACCTATAAACTAACTCCCACATTTTCGAAACACTTAGAAGAAACCATAGAGAAGCTAGCTGCCAAACCACCCATCTCCTTTAAGGTGGACTCCATTTCATTATTGTGTCAGTAAGTATATGCATTGTTGTTTGTTTTCCATTGTGAGTATTCTCCCATTTCCGCTCCTTGACATATGTTCTAGATTGTGTTTATGCATTGAAGACAATGAAAGTCTTAAGTGTGTTAGAGGAAGATTATATAACACTTATGATTCTTAGTCATTTTTATGTTTTTAGGTTGCATGTAGCTATTTAAAAGAACTTTAAAAACAATGAAAATGAAAAAAATCCAGCAAAGTAGAAAACTCTAAAAGGCGTCTTAGACAAAATTGGGAGGTCTAGATAGGTTGAATATCCAAAATGGAAATTTATGCAAACATGAGAGGCCAAGTGGTGTGGAAAAATGTGAGGGTGAGGTTGAAAAAGAAAAAAATGTGTGAAACTAGGATGAAAATCCAAAAGGCTCCTAGGCAAAATGAGAGAAAATGAGTGAAATTGAATTATGGTATGCTTCTTTTCGAATGTCTATTAGGTAGCTTCTTGGATAAAGTAAGTTAATGTCACATTGTATGTGTACCTCACCCTTTTTATGGTTTGTTGGGTTTTTAAGTTTATTTTGGGTTTTGAGATGTGAGAATGTACGATATTCTTATGTCTTGGGGACTAGGGTAGTCTAGGAATAAAATGTTGGGTGTTCTGGGAAACTTTTGATGCTAGTTTACAATTTTTGGTATTGATATATATCGGGAAATCAACAATATGAGCTAGATTGTTGGCTTTCACCACCCTATACAATGCCCCAAAACCAATCCCTAGGATTAGTTCCAAAGTCAGAGTATGAAGAAAATTTTCAAGCTATAGCTAATGTGACCAAGATTAATGATATTTTTCAATCTCAGATGCATAGGACATTAGAGATATGGGAACCCGACTCTCCTCAAGTATTGAGATATTTGAAGGGCACGTTAGTGGCTGGATGGAAAGGGAGAGCCAACTAGAAGTCCAGTATTCCAAAAATGACCCATCCCTGGCTGAACTTGAAATTTTGGGGAGTGAAGTCATCTCGATGAATGAAGACGAGTTTCAAGAGGATGAGGAGTGATTTGTTGAAAAATAGAAGTTTAGGAAGGTGTTATTTTACTTAATTCACCATTCTATATATCTTCACCTCAACCTCCACCTATAAACTAGGTCCCACTTTTTCGAAACCCTTAGAAGAAACCATAGAGAAGCTAGCTGCCAAACCTTCCATTTCATTTAAGGTGGACTCCATTTCATTATGTTGTCAGTAAAAATATGTATTGTTGTTTGTTTTCCATTGTGAGTATTCTCCCATTTCCGTTCCTTGACATATGTTCTGGATTGTGTATATGCATTGAAGACAATGAAAGTCTTAAGTGTGGTGGAAGGAGATTATATAACACTTATGGTTCTTAGTCACTTTTATGTTTTTATGTTGCACGAAGTTATTTTAAGAGCACTTTAAAAATAATGAAAATGAAAAAAATCCAGCTAAGTAGAAAACTCTAAAAGACGTCTTAGACAAAATTGGGTGGTCTAGATAGGTTGAATATCCAAAAGGGAAATTTATGAAAACATGAGAGACCAAGAGGTCTGGAAAAATGTGAGGGTGAGGTTGAAAAATAAAAAAATGTGTGAAACTAGGATGAAAATCCAAAAGGCTCCTAGGCAAAATGAGAGAAAATGAGTGAAATTGAATTATTGTATGCTTCTTTTCGAATGTGTATTAGGTAGCTTCTTGGATAAAGTAAGTTAATGTCACATTGTATGTGTACCTCACCCTTTTTATGGTTTGTTGGATTTTTAAGTTTATTTTGGGTTTTGAGATGTGAGAATGTATGATATTCTTATGTCTTGGGGACTAGGGTAGTCTAAGAATAAAATGTTGGGTGTTTTGGGAAAACTTTTGCATGCTAGTTTACAATTTTATCTTTGCTTGTTGTTGTTTACTCGGGGACGAGTGAAGATTTAAGTGTGTGGGATTTGATGACACGTCAAATGCATGTATTTTCGAAGACATTTAATATCTCTTATTAATATTTTGTGGGTAGAATGCTAGGTTTCGGTAGGTTTACATCATAAGGGGTTTAGATGACAATTTTTAGATCTCTTATTTAAATCCTCCATTTTGTAGCTTATTTCGACTCTAATGGATTTTTGTCCTTACGAGCATCTAGATATTCTTTTGTGAGCTTATTAGTAGATTGCTCGTAAGCACTCTAGAGTGGGAAGATTGAAATGCAATTGCAAATTTGGTTGAAGATTGAATGCCACGAGTCAAAACGTGATAGAAAGTAGACAAGTCAAAGAAGAGCCAAGTCATGGAAGTGTTGAAGAAGGGCCACATGCCGTGAAATATGGCACGGCCCGTGCCAGACAAGTTAGGGCCCCAGACAGGCTTCAAAACCTGCACACCCCGCGCATGAAGATCGGAGACGAATTCAAGACTATGAGACGTCCATTTTAGCACACCCCGTGTGCTTAGAATGCAGAAGAAGAGATCTAGACAACGGGCCATGAAATTTGGCATGGCCCGTACGCTCAGACTGTGTTTTGCAGGCTTCTAGATGATGCTCCATGCACAATCACGCGGTCTTGCTGGCCGTACTGTGCAATCTAGCACGACCAGTGTTAACGTGGCACTAGGGTTGGCACTAAGGTTCCAACTTGGATATTTTTTAAGGCCCGTTTATCTTCTCCTGTAAAAGGAACCTTTAGTCTCCTAGGGTTTAAAAGTAGCCATAATGTAAATTTTGGAGAGTGGTGGGTAGGAAGGAAGGCAACTTGAATTCTCTCTCTAGGGTTTTTCTTATTCTTCCTCCATTTAGTTCTTATATCCATGGCATTTAGTCCAATTAATTTCATGGATTTAAAAAATTAGTTAATTAGTTATATTTTTCCAAAACAATAGAAGAATTAGATAGTTAGGTAGGAACAGAGGCTAGAAATTCTCCCTCAAGGATTTTCTTCTCATATTTTAAGGTCAATATACATTCATGTGCAAAGTACATTGGATATTAGTTTTTGTTGTCCCCGCAAAAAAAAGTCTACTGGATGAATCCCTTGAACTTCCTAGCGATGAAAGTGATATGAGTTTAACATGGTCGAATCAATGTCAAGTTTCTCCTAGTGTCATTTTACCTACTTTAGTTATCTCCTGTTAGCATTATCATAATTTCCATTGCTATATATCAGTACAAGAAACAAGCAAAAACATAGGAGTGCGGGTATTATATAATGTTAAACACATCGGAGTGCATTCAATAAATACGGTTGGATTACCTAGAAATTTTAAAGTAAGTATAAATATTTTTTAGGGACTATCTTTTTCTAAATTATTTGGCATCTTCCATGTTCAACAAAATTTGTTACTAATTCGCTATTCATATGTTTTTCTAACGGTGATCAAGCCTTATTCATAAGATGAGTACTGCTTGAAATTGCTTGGCAGGGCATTTAAGTCATGCTTTCTCGACGACTTTAAGAAATCCTAACTTGGTAGAGTAACACACATTATGTAATTACTGATGATATGGTTGTGCGGAATATATTTCTACTGATTTCTATATTTTTATCTATAGATTTTTGTTAGAGTGTATAATCATGTCTTGTATTTTGTCACATTGTGTATATGTAAATAAAGGCTGTTTACATCTGGGATCATGAATGAAATAAATGCTTTACTACAAGACCCAACCACAGTTCTAAGTTAGGAAGAATTTCCCCTCTTCATATGTTATTCAAACCATATGACCGACAATATGATCTGAACTCAGCACTGAATGAGCCAAAATACCTTCCGAATTTGGAACATGAAGTGATTAAATCATTTTTGAAGCATTTTTTTACCCAAGAGGATACGAAAAGTCATTAAACCCAACACAGGAACCGATAATGAAACTTCGACTCAGGGTAGGAATATTTCCAAAATCGGAAGCTAGTTTCGAGTTCAGAAAGATCTCCAAGGCCGAGCCACAATACTAATGTTGTAATTCTGAACCTAAGGAAGGATCGCGCCATCCTACATAGGTTCTGAATTTGTAAACTTTTAGAGGCGGTTATACTAGACTTTTAAAGGTGGTTCATAACCGACTTTGATGGCTTTTTATAAAAGCGGTTCTCGGAGCCGCATTTGATGAGGAATTATCAAAGGCGGGACCAGAAAAGACACTTTAATAGTGTCTACTCTGATTTGATAGAATTGCTTTTAATCTCCACATTCTCACACTGGTTCCCACACTAGTGGTTGTTAACTGCCCAATAAGCAACATGCATGCAATGAACAATTTTCTATTTTGCACATTTATTTCATCTCTTATTGTGACACAGTGAGTTCGATTTGAGATCCATTTATCGAGTGAAACGTGGGTAAATTTAATTCATTAACACTCTACAATATTCTAAATAAATAAATTATGACTGAATTATTTAAGAATTTATTTATGGTTAATTAGTAAATATGCTTTTAAAAAATATTTAACAAGATCTGCAACAATTTAATTAGGAAACGAAATAAATTGACTGCTCTCATACTAAATAGATGTAGTCTTGTATGTAAGGGTGAAGGGTTACAAAGAGCTTATGAAAATTACTTATGTAATTATATTTGAGCTACTGCAACATCATATATATTATTTAAATAATAAAAGTAAGATCTAAAAGTATATTAATAAGAAATTTCATTGCGAGGTGCTTGAGAGATGTATGCAATCACCGTGGTGTTGGAAATTTTCTCGTCCGCAGTGAGAATGGAGAAAACACTTAATATGACCTATTCGGTGTCGGAGGTGCTTTTTTAGGTGGTGGGGTACATGGGTTTTTAGGTGGTAGAGGTGATTTCTTGCATTTTGGCGGAGGTGATGACTTCTTAGGTGGTGGAGGCGATTTCATGCTGCATGATTTTGGGGGCGGTGGAGGCAATTTATCACCCCCTGGGGAATATGATTTTGGTGGAGGCAGTGGAGGAGGTGGGGAGTTATTTGGTGGTGGAGGAAACAATAATCGTGGAGAAGGTAGTGGTAAGTATGGTACTGAAGGCGGCGGCATTAGGGAAGGATCAGATGGTGGTGTTAGTAATTGTGGCAAGAGTGGAGGATAAATAGGTGATTTTATGGGGGATGGTGGAAATGAGGGTGGTGGTTTGAGAGAGGGTGGTGGAATATTAATATATAGGGCTGGAGGAGTTGATGAAGGAAATGGAGGGGAAGCCCTGTTTGGCAGTGGTGAAAATATTGGAACCAGTGGAGGCGGTCCGTTTGATGGAGGTGGAGTTATTAGAGGTGGTGGTGTAAAAAGAAGAGTAGGTAGGGGTGGTCTTCTCAATGGTGGTGGAAATGTTGTAGGAGGCGGTTGCTCTGGTGGTGGTGCAAAGAGTGGATCTGATGGTGGCGGTGATGAAGGGGGTGGTTGATTCGGCGGAGAAGAGAATGTTGGAGGTGGTGGTGGAGTTCATAGAGCTGGAGGAGGAGACAATGTTTGAGGCGACAACGGTGATGGTGAAGGTGGTGGAGGTGATCTAACTAGCGGTAGCGGTGACAGTGGTGATGGTGATGGAGGTGGTGGAGGTGATCTAACTGCCTGTGGTGGTGACGGCTATGGTGGTGGAGATCTTCTAGGTGGTGGTGGAGTTCTTATAAATGGCCATAGGATTGGGAATGTATCTTGTTAAACCTGATCCTGTGCAATTGTGACTAGAGTGGACAGTAATATTATTGTTATTGGTAACAAGAAAACCTTAGGGATCCTCATGCTACCTTTCCTCTTCAAATGGAGGAGTACTGATTTGTTTCTCCTCAATTCCATAGTTAATATAAAGAAGTGAGCATTGATTTTTTGTTACAAGATGGAAAATTCTCTATGTATGGTGTTGTTAATTTTATTAGATGCAATGCCAATTCATGAAAATATAGAAAGTCCCAAGAAAGGTGGCCTATTCATAAACTTATGGACATGTTGGGAATTAATTCATAAAATGGGGTTCAGATTGCAATTAATTTGAAATTGGGTGGTTATTATAAATATAATTTCATTTTATTTTTCTTTTCCAGCGGTTATTTCATTTTTTACTGTTTCTTCTCCACTGCTTCTTTCTCTCTATCACACACACACACACACACACTCTCTCTCTCTCTCTCTCTTTTTCTATGTTTTCTGCAACTCCTCCGCCGTTTCTTCTCCATCTTTCGTGCCATTTTCTACATTTTCTTTTCAGTTCTACTTCCTCGCCAATTTTGAATTCAATTTCGTCGTATTCGTTAGTAGCTTTTGAGCAATGTAGGTAAGTTCTTCGTTTCTTCTGTATTTTGACGATTCTAGGTTTTAATAGTTGATTACCGTTTCAATTTTAGTGTTTAATAATTATTCACCATTTTGATTTAAGTGTTTCATAATTGTTCGTTGTTCCGATCTAACACATTTGTTACTTATTTGCTGAAGGCTATGGGTAGGGCTCAGGAAAATGTCAGAGGTGTTCCTCCTAAAGCTGGAGATGACAACACGAAGGGAAAGAAGCCGGTTTCTTCCAAAGCAGAGAAGTTGTCTTAGCCTTATCCTACTCCTGGTGTTTTTTTTATATATAGTTTTGAATATTTGGAGTTTGGCGCGTTCTGTTACTTGCTGTGTGTATATGTGTGTTTTTTCAGTCTTCTTGTTGTTGACTTGTTTAGCAAGATTTCCTGTATGATTCCATTTTTTGATTCATAAATCAGATCTGCATGTTTTGACTCTGTTTTATAACGTGCAGTTTTTGGTTTAGAAGTTGTATGTGTTAGTATAACATACTCCGTCCCATGAGTAATGGCGCATTTACTTTTTCACGGTCTTCAATGATCATGTTTGACCGTCAATATCTCTAGTTACATATACCAATTTCGTATA
>JAULKJ010328848.1:0-10142 GCA_032355405.1 Rubia balearica
TATATTGGCACTTACATCAATTAGGTAGGGTTATATCTGCACTAAAAATTATCTGAGGGTTATATTGACACTTATGTAAAGTAGGTAGGGTTATATTGGTATATATCCCAATATATTTAACTACTTATAATAACAACATACAAATAGGGTGCTTAGAATATACTTGTTACGATGAATCCAACAATATCACATATGATAGTATTATTGTGTTTATATCTATTTGAATATGTGGTCAAAGTTTGATAGAGAATAGTGTAGATAGTAAAGTGTGAAGTTTAAGATAAGACAAAGAATGTACCAAATTTTGTCACTCCCTGCCTTCCGAATAAAACCTCACTCTTTTCATTCTGAATTGTCTCAGTTTAAATTGCACAATATAAAATTTTGCAAAATATGTCCATTTGATCGCAACGAAAAAGACTGGCGCAGCCTACGAACCTGATAATTCAGCACAACTATAAAAACTTAGAAAGTTTCTTAGGACCTGCTTCTTGATTGATATATTGAATCAAATCAAATAAGGAAGAGAGAGAGAAATTTTGTTTTCTTATTAACTTCAAAAAATGCCTCTTACGAAGGAAGAGAAGAAACACTAATATAGCAAACTTCCAACAACTTGCAGCCCAATGCTCACTCCAACAACTTGCAGCCCACTAAATCATTATTGCCTCTATGAAGATGAGTACGATCCGAAAGTGAACAGATCCACTAGACCGTGAGGAAGCAACCAGTAAACAACTTTAAAATGACTAAAACCCAAATTGCGATTGAGAGCATGATTATGTGCAAACTCAGCCCGGGGAAGTTTAGAATCCCAAGTCTTAATAGCGTCACCAACCATACAACGGAGGAGGTTATCAAAGAACGATTAATGACTTCTATTTGCCCATCAGTCTGAGGATGATAAGCAGAACTCATGTCAAGGCTAATGTTCAACTTTTAAAGAGGGATCGCCAAAAATGCCCAAGGAAACGTGAATCACGGTCGGAAAAAATCGAGCGAGGAAAACTGTGAAGGCGATAGACTTAGGCTTCCTGAAATAAAAGAGTAGAGACCTGAACAACATCCATCGTACACTTACACGGGATGAAGTGAACCATTTTATTGAAGCGATCAACCACCATAAAGATCAAACCAAAGCCACACTGTGTACATGAAAGTCTCATAACAATAATTATGTTAATATTTGTCCGGGGATGGGTAGGAATGGGTAATATAAGATAGAGACCTGCATTCGTAGCTTGACCTTTGGAATTTTGATGTGTAACACAACCTTCAACAAAATGTTTTACATCGCGACGCAAGGTCAGCCAAAAATAAGAACATGAAACAAATTGCAACGTTTAATCACGACCAACATGTCCATCGTTATGGGGCAATACTTTTGGCTAAGGATCAAACTAATACCAGCCTTAGAAGCATCACAATGTAATTTAAAGACACATCAAAGTCAGGCAGAGCCAAAATAGGAGCGAATCTTAGCTTATAGTTGATGATATCTAATGCACGAGCTGCCTCAAGAGGTCTAAACAAACTCTCATTTGTGCTATATATAATCCGTGATGGGAGCTATAAGACTACAAAACTGTGGCACAAAATGTTAATAAAAGGATACAAGACCGTGCAAGCTTCTAATTTCTGTCAAAGGTGCAGTTTGAGGCCAAGACTGTACATCTGACATTTTGCCAGGATCAATCGCCAACTCATTCTCTAACACAATATACCAAATGAAATGGACCTCCTAAGAACCAAATTCATATTTCTTGGCATCACATAAAGCTGGTAAGTACGCAAGACAAGCAAAACTTCCCAAAAATGTTATAGATGCTCCACTATAGACATGCTGAAAATCAGGATATTATTAAAATAGACAACCCCAAACGTGCCAATAAACGGGTAAACAATTTGATTCGTGACCCACATAAGTGAGATAGGCGCATTGGACAACCCGAATTGCATAACAAGTCACTCAAAAAGGCTTTCACAAATTTTAAACGTTGTTTACCACTCATTACGAGGTCGAATACATATTTGATAGTAACCGCTTTTCAAATATAGATTGGGAAACACATATGTCGTACCAATTTGATCAAGAAGGTCATCCAGAAAAAGAATGGGAAAGCGGTAACATTCTGTGATTTTATTAATAGCACGACTATCAACACACATTCGCCAAGACTTGTCTTCTTAGGGATAAGCAAAGCAGATACACACATAGGCTAAGATTTTCACACAAAAAACCTTTGGAGACCAAGTCTTCTACTTGCTTTTGAGGTTCTTCGTGTTCACTAGGGCCTATCTAGTAATGCGAATGATTAGGAAGAGACACATCAGGAACTAAGTTAATACAATGTTGAATGTCACAAAGTGGAGGAAGACCCGGCGGTAAGTCTTCGAGGAAAGCACCAACGGACTCACAAAGCAAATCCAAAATGCATCGACACTGGCTTAGGTGGGTCGGGTGAAGTTGTAGTTGAAAGAAGAATCAACAAAAAACCTTTATCATGCATAATGTCATTGAAAGAGGCTCGTTGCAAGACCAGAACATGATTAGATAGGGCTGGTTGTTTCACTGACAATGATGGTTGCAAGTAAAGCGATGGTTGTTAAAACAAAAACTGTAGGTGTTGAGGAAACCATCATGTTGTATTTTGCGATCGTATATCCCAGGGCATCCCAAAAGTAGATGATATGAATCCATCGGCACAACATCTTAATGCATCTGATCGTGGCTAGCATCACTAATGGAGAAAGACACCAATGTGCAACAAGTGACAAACATTTTTATTCCCCGTTGCAACCAAGACAATTTGTATGGAAATGGATGTGGTTCCGCAATAAGGCTGATTTTACTGACACTGTCTTCTGCATTCACGTTTTACAACTCCAGGAATTAATGATGAACTTATAAACTTTTCCCTCAAGTTTACAATGCGAATAAAAAATATTGTGGCATTGAGGGTGTTTGTTCTGTACTTGCAGAGCCAGACACATGTGATGGACCATCAAGGAAGGTCCCAAATCTGCAGTGAGGTCCTTCGTTATGTCCTCTGTATCTTCATTGTAAATAATGTTAATACTGTATCCTGACACGTAGAGAAGAAGTCCCCTACCTATTTTAATGATGAAGTTTTAGATGAGTTTATTCAGACACGTCCAAGGAGATCTAAGAGGAAAGCACCTGCTCCTGATTCCCCTCAATCTGAACAGAAGAAGAAGAAAGTCAAAGCTGAAGCAGGTCAGAGTTCTAGATTGCTTCTCTAGCTAAGGATGCACCGAGTCATACATTTTATGATGAAGGATGTCAGAAGAGCTGGAAAATTATCAATGAAAGAAAGATTATAGCAGTGAGACCAACTTATTTGACTGCATATAAGAAATGTGGATTTACAGTTTATCTGACTCATCTGGGGTTTTAGACTGCTACTTCGGTTTACAAGGAATATAACATGGACATTGTGCAAGATTTTTATTTAAATTTTGATGGAAGGAAATATGTATTAAGAATCATAGTCGTACAACCGAGTCTACATCAGAGGCAAGGTAATCAGATTCTATGGTGAGAGGATTAATAAGCTGTTTGGACTGCCCACACCAGATTTTAAGAGTACATATCCTGAGGAGTCTGAAGTGTCCATTGATAAGATCCTTTCAAACATCACAAGAGGATTTCAAACTCAGTGGTCAGTACAGGGAAATGTCACTACATCCAGCTTGGTTACTAGGTACTTTTGTTTATTTCAGGTAGCCATTAACTGCTGGATTTCTTCCTGTAACACCACTACACTTACCTGAGATATAGCTAAGTTGTTATACTGCATTGGCATGAAAACTCCTATGAATCTTGGTCTCTTTATCCAAGAAATCATCGTTGAGTAGGTTGTCACTTCTCGGGCTAAGAACTCTCGGCCGTATCCATGCATTATCTCGGTTGTGATAAAAGGAGAAAGGTGAAGGCCATAGAGAGTGATGTGGTGGTTTCTGTGGTTCCTCTCAAACCGAACAAGAGGACATTCTCTTTAAGAAATATCAATTATCTGCCATAGACACCATCAGAGATTGGATCCTCCTCTACAACAGCAAAGAAAGTCAAGGAAGCCAAACAACTTCCCATCAATGCCAAGATTGCAGCCCTTAAGGTCCTGATTGCAACTCCAGAAGTTGAATTAGCTTAGATTGATGAAGTTGATGAAGTCCGATTGCATGATTTTTTGATGATTTTTTTTTGTTTTGTGTTGTTTTCTCTTTTGATCCATAATTATTTGGCATGTATTAGTGCCCCAAGGGGGAGTACTTTTGTATTTCTTGATTTTTGGATTTTTTGAATTTTGGATTTCTATTATTTATTGGCTTTATTTGACTGATGTTCCAACATGATTAATAATATTCTAACTGATGTTTTAACATGGTGATGAGTTCTGGATGTTGAAGTGATTTTCGGAGTTCTGGAATTTAGGGGGAGTTATCATTTCTGATTTCATATTCCTACATCCAGAGTGGGTTTTGAAGTTGATGTGCGTACTTGCATAGCTCCGTGATTTGAAACTCCAAAAGATTAATGGGCCCACAAAATGGCAAATGAGGAGATTGTAAAATCCATATTTAGTTAATTGACAATTTGGGAAAATTATGCAAATATGAAATGTTCTATGTTGAAACATCAAAAGGAAATTTGGGAGTTATAAGAAAATTGAAGACAAAATCCGAGAAGTAATATTTCTGTCCAAGATTGAGATTGAAGAATATATCAATCCCTTTATTTGTGCGATTGAATTGGATTTAAGGTAATTGGAATTGATTTGATAATATCTTTTCGCCAAGGATCTGGTTTGATTGGATGGACCACATTTTATTTCCTTTCTTTAAGTGATTGGATTTGGTAATTCCTATCACCAATGGATTTGATTGACATTAGAATTTTAGATAGAGAAGGAATTATTTTCGTACAAAGATTGATGTGTGCAACTGGTATAAATAAAAAAGACAATTTGGCTGAGATGCTTACACTTTTAATTGAAAAAATCTGCATCCAGATTTTCACATCATTCGAGAAGTGCTCAAGATCTTTTGTCTATGTTCCAACATGATCGTAAGATGTTGATCAAGTTGAGAATCATATACCTTAATTTCTCTGGAGAAGGAGATCCAGCGCCAACGAGTTTTGAGGTCAGAGTGAGTCTGATCAAGGCGGATCGTTAGCAAGGAGAGCTTGCGGAATCCACGTGTTATACTTAGATAAGTATAATTGTATGGTGTATTTTGTACCGTATCTCTCTGATTAGTTGATTTATTCTGAAGTGGGTCAGACCCCACATCAATAGGTGAATTTCACCAAACTGTGCAATCAAATCTTGTGTATTTATGCTTTACTTTATCACATACTTGGTTAGATAGGTTATGTTGTAATGTGATGGTAATTATTGATTTAATTATGTAAAATCAAATTTTCAGATCTCTCCAAAACATATAGTTTCAAAACTTTTTGCCGGTGTACAAAACTAAACATCAAAATATGAAATCAATTAATATTGAAAATGTAAAGTAATTTTGTAAATATATATATATATATATAAAAGATAGTGAAAAATGTCTCCTAACGTTTAGACTAATCATGAAAAAGGTTATTAATTTCAATAACTTTTAGGATTAAATTATAATTATTTATACATTGTAATATATTTTAAACATTTCTCAATATTATAGGAATTTCATTGCGATAAATAAAAAATAAACATGAAAATACTCCATTTATTACACTAATTATAAAATAACTCCAATGATATTAGTAATATGTGCAAACTGTATTAACGGATTTCATATACAACAATTTTGTGAAGTGGGTGAGCATTTAATCACCATTTATTCACCCCATGCTTTGCTTTCTGGTAGCGTCTTGTCCAATAAATTGATGGGAACACACGAAAATAAAACACAAATGAACAATCCTCATAACAACATACATAAGTCAGACTTTAGAAAATAGAACAAAATAATTTGAGAAAAATGCGACAATAAGGGCTTTTTACATGGCCTGAATCGCGCCTTTGAAATGTGAGGCTTGCTCCTGAAATCGGCTGAAATTGCCCTTTTCCTTGAAGGTTTGGGAATAGTGGTGTCGGCAGTATATTTTGTGGTCATGCGCTATGTAATTTGAAGGGCTTATGGTGCAACCTCCACGGCTGCACTTGAAGCATGCTTTGTGGTAACATTTTCCGTCAACTCCCACCTACAAACACACGCATACATAATTAGGTCATATTAACTTGAATGTCGGAACTCCCTCCCCGAGAATAATCTGAAGACATTCACAGGTACTCGAAGATTTAAGGACTTGCCGGCCCGGATTCCGGGCACTACCATTCACAGATACTAAAAGAAATTTTTTTAGACATTAGATATAGACCATTACATAGCTGACTGTTGAGACATCGTAATTTACTTTCCAGCATCATGTAGTGTTTGTTGAGTTATCCATGTTGCATAGGTAGTGATTATTGTTATTACTACTACTTAGTGCTAGTTAGAGGTTATAGAAGTTACATAAGTTATGAACTTAAAGACAGGCTTTAGTGGTAGAAGGTTGAAGGACATAAGAGTTTGGAATTATAGCCTTTAATTAGTGCTAGTTTGTAGTGGTGGGTGGTTGAAGAAGTTACAAACATGGAATAAGGCACATTGTTTAGCCTTCATTAGTAGAGTTAGTACTAGCTAGTTATTGGTAGGAGGTTATGGAGGTTAGAAACTTGTATCATGGCTCCTCATTAGTTTAGGAATAATTTTAAGACATTTTGTAATCTATAAATAGGAGAATGAAAAATCAGAAAAACTGTATCCTTTCAGCACCAAAACTTTGTCTTCATTTCTTCCATATTTTCTATCATTGTTCCAACATTTGGTATCAGAGCAAGGTTGATCAATGGAATGAAATGGATCAAACACACCAGAGGGTTCACGCACTCCACCAAGACAGTGGGGGCGTAGTGCAACCAGGGGGCCAAGAGCTAGTGAAGTGGTGGTGCAACAGGTGTTGAGGGAGAGTGGCAGACCAATGGTGTACCTTATCCTAACTCGCACAAACTATGCTGATTGGACCCTAGTGATGAGGGTGAATCTGCAAGCACAAGGTTTGTGGCGAGCGGTAGAGGAGGGGGATGCTGATTATCGTGAAGATAGGCAGGCACTTTCTGCGATCCTGCGAGCGGTGCCGCCGGAGATGCTGTCCACGTTGGCTGTGAAGGACACGGCTAAAGAGGCTTGGGACACGATAAAGATGCAACGAATGGGCGTCGACCGTGTCTGCGAAGCCAATGCACAAAAGCTGCGCACGAAGTTCGAAACCATCACTTTCAAGGATGGTGAGAAAGTTGATGATTTTTCCATGAGAATCACGAGCCTTGTCAACAATCTTCACGTACTTGGTGACACTTTGGAGGAGGAAAAGGTCGTGAAGAAGTTCTTGCGCGTTGTGCCACAACGCTACGCGCAAGTGGCAATTGCAATTGAGACTTTGCTTGATATAAGCCCGCTCTCGGTTGATGAACTGACCGGAAGACTACGTTCGGTAGAGGATCATTATAGACTCGGTGATCTAAGCGACAATTGGGTGCTAAATTGCTTCTCACTGAGAAGGAGTGGCGAAGGAGCCAAAGCCACAAGGAGAAGGGTGAAACCTCTGAGGCTGATGGAAAGGGTCAAGGCTGCGGAAAGGCTAAGAGCCGTAGTTGTGGAGACTCGTGAGACCAATCGGGACTTTAGAAAAAGGTCCAAGGAAGGGGAAATATCACAATTGTGGCATATATGGCCATTTTGTATTTGAGTGTCGCAAGGGAAAACAAAGAAAATGGGATGAGGCACACTTAACCATGATCGAGGATGATCGGCCATTCTTGCTAATGACATCTGTGATTGAGGTGCAGCCCCCAAAGATCACTTGGCATGTGCCAGGAAGCCAGAGTGATGAGGTTCTCCATGTTGGGAGTGTACCAAAAAGGCCAACTCTGAATGGTGTTGGTTCTGTCAAAGAAGAAGATGAGTACGTCTTCCTTAATGAGGAGCATGTGTTTCCAGTCTGCATAGGTGAGGTGGTGTTGTACCTCGACACAGGGGCTAGTAACCACATGACGGGCACCAAGGCATTGTTCACATCACTTGATGAAACCGTGAAAGGCAAGGTTAGGCTTGGTGATGGATAAATGGTGGAGATCTGAGGTCGAGGTGTTGTGATGTTCCTGTGCAAGAACGAAGAGCACAAGGTGCTAACAAATATATATTTCATGCCTAAGTTGAATATAAACATTGTCAGTATTGGCAACTAGATGAAAATGGTTGCAAAAACGTGATTGAAAATGGGGAGTTGTGTCTATTTGATCATGATCGGTCCTTGTTGGCACGGGTAGCACGAAGCAAGAATATGCTTTATGCCTTGATGATGGATGTAGCTGCTCCCGTGAGTTTGCTTTCTAAGGCGGACGATGTAGCGTGACTATGGCATGCACGCTATGGACACCTTAACTTTCGGTCATTGCGCAAATTGGATCAAGGAGGCATGGCTAAAGGGTCTCATTGATTGACCATGTTGAGCAGTTTTGTGATGAGTGTGCTCTTGGCAAACAACACCAAGTCTCGTTCCTGAAGGCCCAAGTGTACCGCGCTGCTCAGTGTCTGGAGTTGGTACACATTGATTTGTGTGGCCCTATCATGCCGACAACACCTGGAGGGGGCCGTTACTTCTTGTTGATAGTTGATGACCATAGTCGCTACATGTGGCTAGATGTGCTCAAATCAAAGGATGGGGCACTTGGTTCTTTCAAGAAGTTCAAGGCACGTGCTGAAGTTGAAAATGGAGGTAAGCTCAATACGTTTCGATTTGACCGCGGTGGTGAGTTCAATTCCATTGAGTTCCAAGAATATTGTAGCGAGAAAGGCATAAAACATTGCACCATCGCGGTAAGTTTTACTTTTTAGAATTTTTTCTATGTTAAGTGTTACAGTTCGATTTTATCTTTTTTTTACAACCTGGGTGTTGACCTCGCATTCTACCAATGCGTCTTTGTCAATTTTCAATTTTTTAATTTGATAATCTGTAAAGCACATTTACCGAATGCGCCTTATGATTATTACTGTATATTATACGCCGTGAGAATTTTGTGATTTTGTGAAAATAACAAAGACGCATTAGGTGAATGCGTCTTCGACCGGCCCTTTTTTTGAATTTTAAAATTTAAGAAACGCATTTACCCTCTGTTTTTGCATAAAATTTCTATTATTCCGAGGTCAAATCCCTCTCCCGCGGCTCGTTTCTTGCAATTTGTACACACAGCGCTGCGTGGGCTACATAGGCGCGTGTAATCCACGTGGCTATACAGGTGCGTGTAATCCACGTGTGGTACATGTAATCCACATGGCTACAGAAATGCGTGAAATCCACGTGTGACGCGTGTAATCACGTGTGATACGTGTAATCCACGTGGCTACACAGGAGCGTGTAATCCACGTGTGACGCGTGTAATCACGTGTGACTACACACGTAAGGATTTTCAACTAAAAGACGTGTTCATATTAAAATTATAGTTTCATTTAATTTTGACTCATGTATAACTTGAAAAATAATATTATAATATTTTTATACAAATAATTATAATATTATAATTTTTACTTTGAAAATAAATATGAAGTAGTATGATTCATTTACAATATATAAAGTAGTTATATTTATATAAAAAATATATTGCTATAAGAAAATAAAATACATTTATATTTAAATATTATAACTACTATTTTGAATAAGTTATTAAATACAGTAATAAATATAAGTTTAATCAATTACAATATATAAATAATTATATTCATAAAAAATAATATAATTGTTTTTAAACATAAAATAATAAATTAAAGAGTTCTATAAGAAAATAATATACATTTGTATTTAAATATTATAACTATTATTTTGAATAAGTTATTAAATAATATTATTTATTATTAAATTTACGTAAATAATTAAAAATACGTAAATACGTAAATTAATAACTACGTAAATACGTAAATTAATAACTTATTCAAAATAATAGTTATAATATTTAAATATAAATGTATATTATTTTCTTATAGAAATCATTAATTTATTATTTTATGTTTAAATAACA
>JAULKJ010328879.1:0-10142 GCA_032355405.1 Rubia balearica
AGTTTTTACTTTTTGCACTTAGGTCCCTCCAAGAAATTTGGAATTGTCAAATTACGAAATTGGCGACACCAAAATTCTATTGAATAATATAAGATTGTGACTATGGGATTTGGGCATGTATGGGTGAATGGAAGGGTCTCAAAAGTTAACATTGATTACATGTACACAAGTTTGGAAAATTACACTGTGACCCAAAATTGTGTTTCCCCAATATCTATTGCTCTATAATACATGATTTTTGATATTCAAAAATTTATATTCCTATTTATATTAGGTCAATAAAGGTTGATCGTTGATTAATTTAAGTCAACCAAGTTATAGTTAAAGTAAATAAAATAAGTGAACGATTTAATTGAAAGTCAAGAAAAAAATAATTTAGCTTAGAGTGGCTGCATGAATCACATGATATTTTTGGGAAAAAATGTAAAAGTTTTTGGCATTTTTTTGAAATTTTAGCGTAAAGATTGAATTTAAAAAATATTTAGCTTAGAGCAGTTGCGCACAGCTGCACCCATCGCATGAAATTCTTGGTGAAGTTTTTGGAATTTTTGGCGGGTAGTTTGAATTTTAAAATTTGTAACACTGGTTTTTTTAATTAACACAAGTTTTTTGAAAATCAGTGTTAAATTAACACTGATTTTTTAAAGTTACCAATTTAAAAGATCTGGTGTTAATTTTAAAAAACCGGTGCTAATTTATTTGGGGCACCATTTTTCTGCCAAAATACCGGTGCTAGAGGGGTGTATCTCTGGTAGTGCTAGTTGGAAAATGGTGGAGGTTACGCAAACATGGAATTGTTGTGTTGAAACATCAAAGAAGGATTATTTGAAGTTTTATGGAATGACATGAAGAAATTCGATGAGATATTTTGTCCGTAATGTTTTTATTGGAGAATAGATCAATTTCTATATTTATGAGATTAGATTAGATTCATGGAATTGAAATTAATTTGGAATATTCAGCTATGGTAGAGATATGGTAGAGATATTCTAGTTCCTTTCTTTAAGGGATTATATTTGATAATTTCTATCTCTAAGCGATTTGATTAAAATCAGAATTTGAGATGGAGAAGGAATTGTATTCACATAAAACTTTCCATGTTGGAACATACGGAAAGTTAAAGGTTTGATTGATGATAGAATATTGCGTGATATTAATTTGTGGAAATATGGAGATTATGCAATATTAATTTAGACGTGTATGAAGCATAATGTATTTATAGAAAATCCCTACATTTGTGGAATTATATTTATAAAATATTGTGGGACATTTGAGATAAGGAAAATGCCTTTATTTTTGGAATTTGGATATGCTTCAGAAGCAGATAAGGAATAGGAATATCATGGAGATAATCATGGAGAGTTCTGATATGCTCAAGGGGCTGTATATAGTGGACATCACGGCTACATTACTCACGAATATGCACTCATATTTTATATCTTTCCAAGATTTTTTACAAGAGCCAGCAGACATATGTTACAACATACCGTGACCTGTTGATTAGTTCAGAATTGTATACCTTAATTTGCCAGGAAGAGGAGATCCGACGTCGATGAGTTTCGAGGTCAGAGTGAGTCTGATCAAGGCGGATTGATATTAAAGGGAGATTGCAAAATCCACACGTTGTAATTAGAAAAGATAAGTATAGTTGTATAGTGTAATTTTTACTGTATCTTTTTTATTAGTGAATTTATTCTGAACTGGCCCAGGTCCTCAGATATCGGTGGTTTTCACTGAACTGCATAACCAAGTATTTGTGTTCTTGCTTTACATTTTTACATACTTGGTTAAATATGTTACGTTGGAACAAAAGTCTAATAATTAAGCTAAAACGGTAAAATCAAAATTTCAGATGAGATCTGCTCACCCTAAGGATACAATTGTCTTGATGGGGGCAGTGCTTCTATTTTTGTCAACTTACTTGCTAATCCTGTTGTAGCAAAGAATAAGGAAAAAAATTAGGAGGAAATATATCATGAACCATGAGCGCATTTTAAATATGCCTATAAGTATATGGTGGTGACAATGGAGAAAGAAGTTGGTTTGCCGGCAAGGCCATGACCCTACAATTAGAATATCCACTGCCCCAAGATCATTACCTGGTCACTCCCACAACAAGTGAGATTCCTCAGAATCAATTATCTGGTAGATCGGTCATATATAAACGCACAATTAAAGGAAATTTTTTAAAGGAATTTCATAACCTAATAATATTAACCGTAGAATTTAAATAACTTAAAATAAAATTATTACTATAACCTTAATAAGAAAAAATAATTAAAAGGTTTATTTATATAAATATATATAATCTTAATGATTAAAATTAATTTGCACTTTTAAATGACAAGGAAAATAGAATTAAAAGCTCCCAACAACCATTTAAATTGAAAAAAAATAAACTTATGTATTGAAATTTTAATTTTAAATTTATGAAAGTAACATAAAAATAAATTATAAAATAAATAAATTTATTTTACATATTAGTTTGCAATAAAAGAATAGGATGTTTGGATTGTAATTTGAATTTAATTATAATAAAAATGAGAGGCCTAGTGATTTTGGGAAGAGGGATATTGGATGGGCGTAAGAGGGATAGTTGGGGTATTATAATTAGAATGTGAGTATATAAGAAGAGCGTGGGTTGGGCCCCCCCTAATACTTCATTTTTTTTGTTAATTAAATCAAATGAAGTTGTATGGTGTCGTATAACTTTTGAGAAAATTTATAAAGAACAAGGAAAGGAGCTGCGTCCCTGCAAGTCTGCAACCCATCTGCAATTAAGGGGTGGCAAAGATGAAAGAAGCTGAAACTCTGATGTTGGCCAACTATAGCTCTCCCTTAAACTCTGAATCATAGGGGTAGCTGGAGCACCCACCACCACCCCTATTTCTGCCACTACTCGGGTTGGGGGGCTATTTCGCCACCCCTAATAATGATATAGCATTTAGCTACTTACACATATCCATGGTTAAGTTAGATAGTAGGTTCACTCTAATTTTGTTTTATCAATGCTTACAAACATTAACTCATCCACATGGTGAATGTGTTAGGGATGAAAATATAGTTATGCAAGTGGTTTGTTAAATGATATGTGTATGTTTTTTCAATAATAAGTTAAGATTCAAAGATTAATAAAAGTATATTACAAGTTTAAAAATACAGAAAAATCAAAATATCATCTGCCATGCATGTTTTGCGTTCTCCTTCCAAAATGAATAAATCTAAGACAGAGTATAACCAAAACTATCAAAAGAGATACTATCTCCTCATATAATATACTATCGATTCCTCACATATATCTAAAAGATATTGACATAACTATATCATCTAAATCGTCCCACAAAAATCAATAAAAGATTACCCCAATAATTCCACACAAAAAAATAGCTTGAACAAAAGAGGTCAAACAGTCACAAACAACCCTAAAGTTTACTCAGAACTTAGTCCCATTACATCGTGAATAAAACAAAGAATGTGGAACGCAGAGTAATGAAAGTCAAGCACTTATTTCCGAATAGAAATCTCCAACTTTGCACTTATTGCTCAAATCAAGCTTTCACCAACGACAACTCAATAGTAACCGAAGTGATGCCCAGTCATCTTATTAGAACCTAAAAGGTGTGGGATGGCTGCAGTTGTTTGCAGTCTTGATCCAGGACTTATTACCAAGGCTGACCTATTCAAGGTTACTAATGATTTGATAATATGGGAAGAAGTTCTTGTCCTAGGACAACTTAAATATAGTGGTTGATGAATCATTCATATGTTCTACTACCATGTATTTAGTTGAAAAGATATAAAAAAAAAGTTAGTATTCCTCCTCGACAACTTACTAACTTTACTTAATACTATCTCTCAAGGTCTAATTCTTTTTGTTTCCTCAAAAGATAAAACTGGTTTTCTGACAAATATACGTGTTCTTTCACATACATTTATTTACATTAGCTCATGGCCTAGAACTTATCCTTGTTGTTCTTGAGGAGGGGAAGAATGAAATAGAGTTTAAACTATGGTTTTCCATGTTTACCATTCTCCTTCAACACAGAATAAATCATAAAATAATACAATCATAGCTACCTAAAGAGAACACTATTTTTACATAAAATTCTACCAATTCCTTGCTAATCTATGAAAAATACTGACATCACTACATCAATCAAATAACTCCACAAAAATAATAAAAGATCATCCAAATCATTTCACAAAAATCAATAAAATATCATCCAAATTATTCAACTAAAACTAACAAACTAGCTTTAGCAAAAGAGGTCAAACAGTCACAAAACAATCTTCAATTTTACTCAACACTCAATGTCATAACGGTTTGAATAAAATATCACCATAAATCTGCAGAGGGTAAGAAGTATCTCATGGTCAAAAACACATTCTTGATGTTTCTGAGTGAGAAAGACTGAAATCAAAATCAAGTTATGGTATGCCTTGTTTACTATTCTCCATCTACACTAAATAAATCCAATGCACAATAGAACAAAGCTACCAAAAGAGATTTTATAATTTAAAATAAAATACAACTTATTCCTCTGTGGCCTGTGAAAGATATTGACATGACTATATCATCCACATCATTCGACAAGAATGTTAAATGATTGTAAACCATACCAAAAAAATTAATAAAATATCACCCACATTATTAAAAAAACTAACAAAATAACTTGAACAAAAGAGGCTAAACAGTCACAAAATAATCTTCAATTTTTACTCAAAACTCAGTGTCAAAACAACGTGAATAAAACATCGCCATAATTCAGCGGAGGGGAAATAGTATCTCATGGTACAAACCCCGTTCTTGATATGTTCTTGAAGCGAGAAAGAATGAAATACAAAATTTCATATTAACCATTCACTTTCTAAACTGAATAACTCCATAACACAATACAATCAAATCTATCAAAAGAGATACTAGTTCCTTACATAAAATACTATCATTTCCTCACTGATTTCTAAAAGATATTAACATAACTATATCATCCAAATCATTCCACATAAAAGATAAAATAAAAAATCATCCAAATATTCCACAAAAACCAATAAAAGATTATCCAAATTATTTGACAAAAACCAACCAAATAGATTGAACAAAACAATCCAAACAGTCACAAAAAAATCTTCAATTTGACATAAAAATCAGTTCCTTAATAGCATGAAGAAATTATCACCATTAATATACAACTATAGAATAAACTTCAATTTAACATAAAACTCAGTTCCATAACACGAACGCACAAACAGGTATGCACACACGCGCACACATACACCCACACACGTGCACACACCCATGTTCGCACACACGTAGGCCCTTACACACGCGCGCTCACACGTACACACACGCCTACAAACACTTTCCCACACACACGCAACAAAAACAAAGCCACCAAAAGAGATTTTATATTCTAAATGAAAATTCATCTGATTCCTCACTGGCCTGTGAAAGATATTGACATGACTATATCAAAAAATCATTAGATAAGAATGTTAAATGATCATTTAAATCATACCAAAAAAATAACTGGAACAAAAGAGGTTAAACAATCATAAAATAATATTCAATTTTACTCAAAATCCAGTGTCAAAACAACGTAAATAAAACATCGCCATAATTCAACGGAATGAAAATAGTCTATCATCTTGCAAACCCCATTCTTGATATGTTCTTGATGATGGAAGGAATGAAGTAAAAATCTCCATATTAACCAATCACTTTCTAAACTGAATAACTCCAGGACACAATACAACCAAATCTATCGAAAGGGATACCATTTCCTTACATAAAATACTCTCATTTCCTCACTGATTTTTGAAAGATATTGACTTAACTATATCATCCAAATCATTCCACAGAAAAAAAAAGGTCATCCAAATATTCCACAAAAACCAATAAAAGATTACCCAAATTATTCAACAAAAACCAACAAAATAGCTTGAAGAAGACAATCCAAAGATTCACAAAACAATCTTCAATTGGACATAAAACTCAGTTCCATAACAGTATGAATAAACTGTCACCATAAATCTGCAACTATAGAATAATCTTCAATTTGACATAAAAATAAATTCCATAAAACGCATGTAGGCACGCGCATACGTCCCCGCAAGCATACCCGCACGCCCACACCAACCTACGCCCACACACACATACATGCAATGTAACCAAAGCTACCAAAAGATTATTTATATTCTAAAATAAAATACAACTGATTCCTCACTAGCCTGTGAAAGATATTGACATGACAATCTCAAACAAATCATTCGACAAGAATGTTAAATGATCATTTAAATCATACCAAAAAAATTAATAAAAGATCACCCATATTATTATAAAAAACTAACAAAATATCTTGAACAAAATAGGTTAAACAGTCACAAAATAATCTTCAATTTTACTCAAAACTCAGTGTCAAAACAACGAGAATAAAACATCACCATAATTCAGTGGAGGGGAAATAGTATCTCATAGTCCAAACCCCATTCTTGATATTTTCTATTAGAGGGAAAGAATGAAATAAAAATGTCCATATTAACCATTCACTTTCTAAATTTAATAACTCCAGGACACAATAAAACCAAATCTAACAAAAAAGATACCATTTTCTTACAAAAATTACTATCTTTTCCTCACTGATTTCTGAAAGATATTAACATAACTATATCATCGAAATCATTCCGCAGAAAAAATAAAATATCATCCTAATATTCCACAAAAAGCAATACAAGATTATCCAAATTATTCAACAAAAACCAACCAAATAGCTAGAGCAAAACAATCCAAAAAGTCACAAAACAATTTTCAATTTGACATAAAACTCAGTTCCTTAACAACATGAATAAACTATCACCATTAATCTGCAACGATAGAATAATCCTTAACTTGACATAAAACTCAGTTCCATAACACGCACACACACACATGCGTACACAGGCACACCCGCAAACACACATGCAGGCACGCACACACATGCCATCACACACACAAAATACAACCAAAGCTACCAAAAGAGAGTTTATATTCTAAAATAAAATACACTTGATTCCTCACTGGCCTGTGAAAGATATTGAAATGACTATATCAAATAAATCATTCGACAAGAATGTTAAATGATCATTTGAATCATACAAAAAATTAATAAAAGATCACCAAAAGTATTTTAAAAACACATAAAAAATAACTTGAACAAAAGAGGTTGAGCAGTCACAAAATAATTTTCAATTTTACTCAAAATCCAGTGTCAAAACAACGTGAATAAAACATCACCTTAATTCAGCGGAGGGGAAATAGTATCTCGTGGTCCAAACCCCATTCTTTATATGTTCTTGAAAGGGGAAAGAATGAAATAAAAATCTCCATATTAACCATTCACTTTCTAAACTCAATAATTCATTGATACAATACAACCAAATCTATCAAGAGAGATACTATTTCCTTACATAAAATACAATCATTTCGTAACTAATTTCTGAAGGATATTGACATAACAATATCATCCAAATCATTCCACGGAAAATAAATATTATCCAAATTATTCAACAAAAATGAACAAATGGCTTGAACAAAACAATCCAAACAGTCACAAAACAATCATCAATTTGACATAAAACTCAGTTCCATAATAGCATGAATAAAATATCACCATTAATCTACAACTACAGATTAATTTTCAATTTGAGATAAAACTCAGTTCCATAACATGCCCACACACACACGCACACACGTACACTCACGCGCACTCACACATGCACGAGCACTCACACACGCACGCCCACAGATGCCTAAACAGACACCCACACACGTCCACACACACGTAATACAATCAAAACTTCCAAAAGAAATTTTATATTCTAAAATAAAATGCAACTTATTCCTCACTGACCTGTGAAAGATATTGACGTGAATGCATCAAACAAATCATTCAACAAGAATGTTAAATGGTCATTTAAATCATACCAAAAAAATTGATAGAAGACCACCAGTATGATTAAAAAAACTAACAAAATAACTTGAATAGAAGAGGTTACACAATCACAAAATAAGATTCAATTTTACTCAAAACTCAGTGTCAAAACAACGTGAACAAAACATTGCCATAATTTAGCAGTGGAGAAAAGATTATCAAAATCATTCAATAAAAACAAATAAAATAGCTTGAACAAAACAATCCAAACAGTCACAAAACAATCTTCAATTTGACATAAAACTCAGTTCCATAACAACATGAATAAATTATCACCATTAATCTGCAGCTAGAGAATAATCTTCAATTTGACATAAAACTCAATTCCATAACACGAACGCGCACACAAACGCATGCACGTTCACACGCACATGCGCGCGCGCACACACACACGTCTAGACACACAGAATACAACCAAACCGATCAAAAGAGATTTTATATTCTAAAATAAAATATAACTGATTCCTCACTGGCTTGTGAAACATATTGACATCACTATATAAAACAAATCATTCAATAGGAATTTTAAGTGATTATTTAAATCATACAAAAAAATAAATAAAAGATCACCCGTATTATTAAAAAAATAACAATAAACTTGAACAAAAGAAGTTAAACAGTCACAGAATAATCTTCAATTTGACAAAAAAACTCAGTTCCATAATAAGCTCGAACACACATGCACACACACGTGCGCACACACGCGCACACACATGCTCACAAACACACATATGCGCACACACGCACACACATTCACACACGCGCGCACACACGCACACACACATGCTCACAAACACACACATGCGCATAAACGTGAACACACGCATGCGTAAATGCGCGCAGACCAATGCTTACACATAAGTGCACACACACATGCACCAGGCGCACACACGTGCACACACACACATGCGCACACACACGGGCCCATACGCACGAGCACCCGCAATACAACTAAAGCTACCAAAAGAGATTTTGTATTCTAAAATAAAATACAATTGATTCCTCATTGGCATTTGAAAGATACTGATATAACCATATCAAACAAATCATTCGACAAGAATGTTAAATGATCATTTAGATCATACCAAAAACATTAATAAAAGTTCACCCACATTATGAAAAAAACTAACAAAATAACTTAAACAAAAGAGGTTAAACAGTCACAAAATAATCTTCAATTTTACTCAAAATTAAGTGTCAAAACAACGTGAATAAAACATAGCCATAATTCAGCGGAGGGAAAATAGTATCTCATGGTCCAAACCCCATTCTTGATATGTTCTTTAAGAGGGAAAGAATGAAATAAAAATATCCATATTAACCATTCACTTTCTAAACTGAATAACTCCAGCACACACTACAACCAAATCTATCAGAAGAGATACTATTTCATTACATAAAATACTATCATTTCCCCCACTGATTTCTTAAAGATTTGACATAACTATACCATCCAAATCATTCTACAGAAAAAATAAAATAAAATATCATCCAAATATTCCACAAAAACAAATAACATATTATCCAAATTATTCAACAAAAACAAACCAAATAGCTTCAACAAAACAATCCAAAGCATCACAAAACAATCTTCAAGTGGACATAAAACTCAGTTCTATAACAGCATAAATAAACCATCATCATTAATCTGTAGCTATAGAATAATCTTTAATTTGAAATAAAAATCTGTACTAAAACATGCACGCACACACGTGTACTCACGCACGTGCACACACGCACACACAATACAACCAATGCTACCAAAAGATATTTTATATTCTAAAATAAAATTCAACTGATTCCTCACTGGTCTGTGAAAGAAATTGACATGACTATATCAAAAAAATAATTCGACATCATACCCAAAAAATAATAAAAGATCACCCACATTATTAATAAAAACAAATCATTCGACACACGCACACACACACACACACGTACACGAGCATACATGCGCACACACATATGCGCACGCACACGCGCAAATACACACACACGCACACGAGCACACAAGCGCACACACATATGTGCACACACACGCGTAGATACACACATGCACGAGCACACACACGTACACGCATAGACATACGCACGCACACACACACATGAGCAGACACACGCGCGTAAATAAACCCACACGCGCACGCGCACACACACACACGCACTCATAAATGC
>JAULKJ010328899.1:0-10141 GCA_032355405.1 Rubia balearica
TGATGGATTCTATATGAATGTAGTCAGCCAACCAGCAAAGTCACCAGATTGCAACACACTTGACTTAGGGTTTTTTTAACTCTATTCAAAGTTTACAGCAAGACCAACCAGCAGCAAATGTGGCGCAACTGGTGGCAGCAGTGCAATCAGTATATGACAGGGAAGATGCAGTCACGTTGAACAAAGTATTTGTAACCCATCAACAATCAATGATAGAGATTCTGAAAACACGTGGGTCAAATAGGTACAAGATGCCACACATGAACAAAGACAGACACATAAGAAACGGGACTCTGCCAATGTTACTGTAGGTAGATGAAGTAGTGGTGAGGGCTAGCATTGAGCATCTAATGAATGAGAGGGCATTCGATGAAACAATCATACCATTGATGCATGCCCTCGGTTATCAACCATGAATGTTGTAGTGTAAAACGTTTTGGGGGTTGGTGTTTTGGCAAATTTTGTGAGCCAGGAACATCTCACTTTTGGTGTGAATGGGATGTTCCCAGACCAACCCCAGATAAATGCACATTATGCAATGTCATTTACCCTTTTTTTGGGAAAAATCAATCTTGTCAATAGTCACATATTTTGTTTCCAATTTCATTAGAATGTATCAGAAATCAGTAATGCGTAACTGAAGAAGAAAAAGTCCAGAAATGGTTTTGACAGTCGCCAACTAACAGGGAAGATGCAAAGCATAAGGTCACGTTAAGGCACATGGAGCATCATGGGGAGGAAGATGCAAAGTAAAGACTCAATGACCCCAAACCAAGAAAAACCCCTTAGCTCCCGGTTAATGCCAAAACCCCAAACCAAGAAAACATACTGGTTTTGTTATGGGGAACCCTCAGGTTGGACAACACAATTCATCGAGCCATCCTGAGGCCCCGCAGGTCCTGGTTACTTTCATCATTTGTGCATCTTCCATCGTCATTGGGTTTTATTTTTATCTGATCCAGTGCAGGATAAGGTCAGGTTTCAGGCAACCGAAGACTCACATGGGAATGATGCAATAAAAAACCATGGGCAACCAGTTGCATGGGAGCAGAGGTTTACCAATCACTGGCATGAGGGCATTAGACTTACATAAGACCAGGTTAATACACAGAGCATGGGATAAAACAAGTCACACAATCAGTCAATCCAACAGATTCCGAATTCACCAGGGAAGATGGATAATCACAGAATCAGGAAATCTCACAAAAAATAGGACAAGCACATAGTAGGCGGAAAGCCCTCATGATTCACAAATAAGTCACAATCGGCGGCAAGCCACATGGATCAAAGCACATTTGGCGGCAAGCCACATGAATTAATTAAACAAACAAAAAAATAGGCAGCAAGCAAGTGCGAAACACAGCAACAACAAAGGTAAAGGCAACTACAGGCCATCAAGCAATTTCATCGTGCTCAGTAAGACGAGGAACAGTAAAACTTGATTCGAAGCAACGCCAAATTTTCTTCGAAACTTGATTCAGTATACCACATAAGGGTTCGTCAAATTTCGCCATTTTCGAAAGCCTCCACAAACAGACCAGGGAACAAATTAACCATGCAAAAACTGCAAAGTCGTTAAAAACAATAAACCATTCAGCCAAAAAGCACACATTAGGCAAAGCTGAAAAGCAAAAATCAGATTTACTTATCTTTTTTCGTGCTCTTTCAAGGGAAGAAGATAGAGCCCTAATTTTTAGGCCTCTTCGCATGCCTCGACTTCCTCAACCACAGACATCATATGTATAGGACTTCGTTGCTGCCGTGTGTGGTGTCGGCGGAGTTCGTCTCAGATCCGGCGGCCTCCACCTCCACCAACGCCTCGACGCCACCAGCGGAGAGCCGAACATCATCGATTGAAGGCTGTATGTTTTGACCACTGCCGGGTTCTTCACTCGTTGGTTTTTGAATCTCACCGGCGAGTGGTAGACCCCTGGAATCTCATCGGAAAAGGGAAGATGATGTGACATTGAGGGCTTCTGGACCACGTTCTCGACATCGGCGTTTCCAGGAGTTGCCTTCTTGTGGCCATGTCGGCGATTAGAGGACTCCAGCATCGCCGCTACATCCAGGGTGGCGTCGGGGCGCCAGATGGAGGTGGCATCATCCACTTCCGTCTCCGGAACGAACTCATCGGGGCTGTAGGTGTCCGACACGTAACATAAGGAGCAACGCCGACAGGATCAAACAGACAGAGACGACGGAGATGTCATTTTCGCTTCCGAATCATAGTTACAAATTAAAAAGACTGAGTTTTTGGAGGAGGAGATGCGAAGAGGAAGCTAGGGTTACAGAGTGAGAGATGCAGAGGAATATAGAAGAAGTAGATCTGGGGAGGATAAGAACACACCAAAAGAAGTGTTGTGAGAAAAATTGAGGAGTAAAGAAACTCACTGCCCGAGAGTGTATTATTGGTGGTGGGTGTCGGTGGATGTATTGAATGCCAACCAGAACACTGGTTTTGAATTTGAAAAATCTGGTGTGATTAATTAGAAATACGAGTTTTCATGTTGTGAATGGATTGATTAGTTAGTTAATGGGTTGGGCGTTGAGTAAATTGTGAAAACTAGTAAGGGTACTTCAGTATTTACTCTTCCCATTATTTGCCTAATAGGGAAAGTGTGCAGATTTGTCTGGGACAACCAAAAAAGGAAAGTGTGCATATTCCCCTAGGACGGAGGGAGAACCATATTTACCGCATATCTCTATTTCTATGACGAGAAGTAAAATAAAATCACATAATCAAAGTCAATATCACATTAATCTAGTGAATTAAGGAAAATTTTGGATGAAGATACCATTTTGAAGGGTTTTCGCAGCTCCACGTCAACTTCGCTGCATCGACCTTGCCGGAGGGCCTCCTTCACCGTCGGAATTACCCTCTGGAACGTCGTCGATCGGTAAAAGAGGTTAAAATGGTGGTTGCATGCGGTTGGCGTTGATTTTGTACTGACATGACACTTTGTTCTTATAGTATGTGCTGATATGACCCTACATCTTTTACGAATGTGATGATATAACCTTATAAGTTTTAAGAATGTGTTGATTTAATCCTATCAGTTTTCATAATGTGCAGATATAACCCCACTTGTTATGGTGGTCGGTGGCGCGACGGTGGTGAGGCGACCATAATTAGGGTATTAATGACACTAAGAGCAATAACGTCATTCTCTATTTTTTAGTTTTATAATATTTTTCTTTAGAGGGTGAATTTCGGCTAAAAGTTGTTGGAAAGGTTGATTTTGCACACTTATTATCTAGGGTTATATTGACACTTTCAATTATGATGAGATGGTTATACTGACATTTAGAATGAAAATTCACACGTAGTGAAACTCATATTAAATAATGTGGAATCTAGTAAAAGACAAAATTATCAAACATCTTCTTTAAAAGAAACAACTAATTATAGATGCATTTGTCTTTCCATTACCGCCACATCAATCACTACATAATTTCACTACTCCCTTCGTCCCAGCTTAAATTGCACAACAATCATTATTATGCTATTCGAGAAACATATTTGACCGTTAATATCTTTACTTACGTATAATAATGGCAAATAAAAAGTTGATATTTGGAAACTACTTGTTACGACGAATTGAACAATATCATATATGATAATATTATTGTTTATATATCTATTCAAATATGTGGTCAAAGTTAGACACTGAATAGTGACATAAAGTAAAGTGGGCAATTTAAGCTGGGACGGAGGGAGTACATTTATAACTCTGACTTTTTAGGCTGAAAGTGCTAATATAAGCTTGCAATTTCAGATTGTGTCAATATAACCTTAACTAATTATTATATGTCCCAATTTAATCCTAATTTACAAAAAATTAGTGTCGATATATCCAAAATTATTATTTCCAGCGTTTACCAATTGAATTCAGGCAAGAAAAAAAGGAAATGACAAAAATACCCCTCATCCTAAACCTATCTTTCTTGTTCAAAAAATCTAATGATGTCGCCGCCTTGCTGCCGCATCCAGGAACCATCGGAAACCACCACCATCGCTGCCAAAAACCTTTGCAAAGACTAGTCACCCCAGCCACCCGTCCTAGCCACCATCACCAGCCCCAAACCATCACCACTCGTCACAGCTACCACCACCATACACCCCAACTACCACCACCGTCATAGCCACCACTACCACCCATCACAACAACCACTACCACCCGTCACAACCACCACTACCACCCGTCACAGCCGTCGCCACCACCACACACCCCAACCAACACCACTCGTCACAGCCACCAACACCACACATCACTTTTCTCATAAATAGGGTAGATTAGTTAATCATTGATTGAAAAGTATTGAAGTTTGAGAAGAGTATTGAAAATCTTGGGGGAAGAGGTTTGCATTTTAAATTGGGGATTGATTTTGTAAAATATTATATTTTCAATTAATTTTAGAAAGTGACGTGGAATTATGTGTGAATGACGTGTGGAAAAAATTATGTGTGAATGACGTGTGTCAAGAATGGACTCCTTTAACATACACTCCCCCCGTCCCAGCAGTAATGGCTTATTTACTTTTTCACGGTTTTCAATGTTTATGTTTGACTGTTAATATCTCTAACTACATATACCAATTTTCCATAAAAATTGATATTTAGAAAATATATGTTAAGATGAATTCAACTATATCTCACATGATATATTATTATATATAGATTAATTTATATTTATGGTTAAAATTTATCAAATTTAACTTTGAAATAGTAATTTGTCATTACTAGTGGGACGGGGTATAACATTAGCAACACTACAAAGCTCTTGATTCACAAATATTTTGGCAACAACCATTTTTAGATGTAGTACTCCCCTCCGTTTGTTTAACAATGACACACTAGGTATATGTGTTTGGATTTAGGAGAAGAAAATGAGTGGATGAATTTGAATGTAAAAAGTAGAATGTGTGGATGAAATTGAAGAAATCTTACAAAAAATGAAAAGTGTGCTAATATAAAATAAACAACCCAAAAAAAAATGTCATTGTTAAAGAATCATATGGAGTACAAAATTTATTAATTTCACGGGGAAAAGTAAAAAAATACTCCCAAGATAAAATTGACGAAACCTAGAGTACATAGGCTTTTGAGTTTTGATCCTCCCAAAAGTACCAAAATCCCAACACCACCTTTTTATAGAAAGAAGATTACATAAACATTCAACTTTCCGGATTTTGTGGCTCGCAAATTTCCAGAAAAAGAAAAGGAAAAATCCGAGTTGAGCTATGGAGGCTATTCTGAAAATGGGGAATTAAAGAAGGCGGTGGCAGAAGTCCCAGGTGGCGGGCAAAATGTGACGAAACAAGAAAAAGCTGCAAAATAAACTTAGTTTAGTGACCATCTGATCGTAGTATGGATAGATGGATCAATGGGATCTGATCTCATCTGCAGAGAATAATCATTCATGTCTATGCACGACATTGGAATCGATTCGTTCTTCTGATACCGTCACACTTTATATTTCTTCGCACATTTTTTCGCACGTATAAATTTAGTTTAGTTCAGGTAAGTGCGGGATAATTTTCACTTGATGTTATTCGATTTAGTTTTAGTCTACCGTTCAAATCTTTTACTACTCCCTCCGTTACGTAATTAACTTTCTATTTGATTTTGGCTCAATTTTTTAAAGCAAAATGTGACAGGGTCTTTTGATGTTAGAAATCAAGTTTTGTATCTGCTCCGTCCCAACCTAAATTGTATAGTTGTTTTTCAGACACTATTCTCTATCAAAATTTGGCCTCATATTTGAATAGATATATGTTCAATTCGTCGTAACAAATAGTTTCTAAATATCGAATTTTTATATAACAAAATTGTACGTACGTGAAGATATTAACGGTCAAACATGTTTCTTGAACAACGTGATAATGATTGTGCAGTTCAAGCTGCACACTTTTTGGTCAACTTTCTCAGACCATGTTTGACCATAAATTTCAATTAGTATATAGACTCTAATATCATCATTTAAGATATTGTTAGACTCCTATGTCGGCGTAGTTTCTAAATATTAGATTTTAATGTACCATTAATATTCGTAATTAAAGTTATTAATGGCCAAACATGGCCTGAGAAAGTTGACCAAAAAGTGTGCAGTTTGAATTGGGACGGAGGGAGTACTCTCTTTTTGACGCAGTATTTTTCACAATATCATTTTTCAAAAATGGTTCCTTTATTTTTATCCGCTGATTATATCTTTTCAATTTCAACTCAATTTCCTTCACTTATTTTTATCCACTTAAATTTCTAGTAGTACTTCCCCGTCCCAGTTTAAATTGCACCTCCAACATCGTTACGCTGTTCAAGAAACATGTTTGACCGTTAATATATTTATCTACATTTAATAACAGCAAAAAATTAATATTTAGAATCAACTTGTTACGACGAATTCAACAATATCAAAAGCGATAGTGTCAAAAAACAAGTACTCCGTATGCAGTTTAATCGAGAACAGAGGGAGTACTTCAAATTAGAAAAAAGGATGGGAAATAAAATAAAAGAGAAAAATCAAGCTGGGGAAATAGAGATCGGAAATGTTGCGATCTCATGAGATTTGATTTGTAGTAGTCCGAGATATTGAGAGAGCAAAAGTCCAAAGGGTTCCTTGAATTAGAGGAGGTGGGGGCCACCAAAGATTTGGTTGCCCCTCTCCATATCTCATCTTTTCTTTTCTCTCCTGTCATTTTCCCCTTCTTCTACCGTTGCTATTTTACTATTTACTAGTGCTGATAAATGTGGCTTATTCACTCCCTAATATTATTTTTTTAATATTACCACTCTCTAATTTTACACCCAACTTTAGTTGGATAAACGAGTAAAAGAAGCCACATTTATGAAACGATGTAATTAAAATAATAAAAGGTAAAATGTTTTAATTGTAATATAAATTTTTTATTATGCAACGTGCAGTAGTTATAAAATTTATAATCTGATTCATTGAACACGAAAATTTTATTTTGATTTCTTCTAATTTGCACTTTAAACCTTGACCGTCTTTCAAGAGACGGACTCAAGAAGCTGGGTTGAAAATGGAAAAATATAACACAACAGTTGAGATTAAAGAAATATTGCCAGTTCGGGAATAACTATCACTATTAGAAAACCATGTCAAATATAAAAAGTGTATCAAAGTTAAGAAAAATAGAGCGAGTATTTAGCATAGTTAGTCCCCTTTCTGCTTTCTTAGGTAAGTGCATTTCAATTCAATTCGAATATTGCTTACTACCTCCGTTTTGTTGGATGTGGCACCATAGTTTTAGGCGTTTGGATTTAGGTGAATGAAAAGAGTTGATGAAATTAAATTTAAAACGGGAAAAGTAGAATGAATGGATGAAATTGAAGAAATCTTGTCATAAAAAGAAAGTGTGTCACATCCAACGAAACGGAGGGAGTACTATATTTCCTTGCTCACTAATCTTACTTTTTATTCTCCCAATTGAACCTACCCCGCTTATTTCACTTCATAACAATTTGTATCATTTAGAAGCGGAAAAATATTTCCATGACCAGATGGAGTATGATTTCACTTTTTGTGGTTAACAATACTTTTCTATGATGAGTCTGTCTTTTGAAAGACGGTATTTAAACTGCAAATTAGAAGATATCAAGATAAAATATTTGGGTTGAACTAATCGGGTCGTAAACTTATAACTAATGCACGCTGCATTGTAAATTTTTAATATTGCAACTAAAACCTTTCACCTTTATATTATTATAATTCAACCAAAATTTTCCACATGCCTATGGAAAGACGGTTTTTCCCATTACTTTGTCTTCCCATCACACAATATTTAAATGTGATTGTCTATATCCTGTGATCTGATTTATACCTGAATTCACCATAATTAATATTTTTGCAATTTTGGACGGAATTAGGGAATCAAATAAAAGATTCACCCCATTACAAGGACAGCTTTGACAATTCATCATTCATAGGACCATCGCTAATTTTGTCCGGAGAAGCGTGTGCTTTTTTTTTCGGCCCGGTACTTTGACTTAAAGACTCGAGCACCTTTTAAATATTGACTTCATTTTCAGTGTTACTTTTCTTCTTTTTACTGTATTATCTTTCTCGAATGAAAAAATAAAAAAGCAGAACAATTATGTTGATGCTAAGTTTTGTCTAATGGGTGCAAAGTTTTAATTCACTTTTACTTATTTTTTATACTATTCTTTATTAAATTTTGACATACTAGTTTATTCTTACAAGTAATTTTTAATATTAACTTTATATTTACCATTTATGATTCATCAGCAGACATATTAGCGATCAAACATATTTTTTTGAACAGCGTAATAATTTATAGCTTTCTGTAACGGAGTACTATAAAAATAAACTATAAAGGAGTACTGCAAAAAAAGATTCCTCCATTTCATTCATAGCTTAAAATATTCTTCACCGAGATGATTTCTTACTAAATTTAACCAAAAATAAGAATAGTAGACTAAGGTACTTTCCTCTAGAGTTTAATTGCATTTCACTTCAGTCCAACATAACTTTAATTTGGTGAATTTTAACTTAATTGATAATATATACTTTTAATGCAAAATTTTTGTTCAGTTCAGTAATCAAATCAGTTCAGATAAATTCCATAGAACATGGCCAAAATCTAAGCTAAGTAGTGTCAATTTAATTATTTTAAAATAAAATATACTGAAATACAGATAAATTTAGGAGAACATGAAACAAGAGAGAATTAAATTTATAAAATATACTATGAATATAATGGAAGAAAAAGAAATAATAAAAGTAATATGAATAAATTGAGAAAATTGGATGCAATCTTCGAGAAAATAAGATAAAGCAAATAAAATGTTCTAAAAAGAATTAGTGTATAAAGATTATACAGATTTTTGGGAAATACAGTCTTTCCATAAGTTTATGTAAAAACAGTTTTAATTAGAATAATTGAAAGGTATAAGATTTTATTTGCAATATTATAAATTTATTATGCAGCGTGTAGTAGTTATAAGTTTATAACCTGATTAATACAATCCGGTTTTTTTATCTTTCTTTCTTCTAATTTACAATTTAAACCTTGATATTTCTAGGATTTATGAAAAGATCATGTTTTAAGAGACGGATTCTAAAGATAATAGCGGATCATGAAAAAATAAATTTAAATAACCTAAATTTATTTAGACAAAATCACTCCAACCTTCAAGGGCGGGCGGATAAAATATGTACAGGCTTCGAGATCATGTGAATTGGTGCATATGTTGCGGGTCGGTGATTACTGATTAGTGAATTGTTAATTAAAAACACACAAACACATTCACTGTGTACGTTTAAGGTTCTAATTAACCTATGATTACATGTAAACACGTCGTGCTTAGCAAAGTACTCATCCCCGTACATTCTAAGATGCTTCCTGTTTGCCGTTGATCGGGATGATTCTTAATTACTAGATCTCCTGACAGGCGTGTTGTTCGTAAGTTTATGGGTATTCCACTTATTTTTTTAGCTTATATTACATTGCATTTGTTAAATTACATATTAAATTTATAAAAAAATAAATTATACTATATATTTTTGTATCTTCACATTCAAATACTTGTTATTACATGTTTTAACTTTCAAAATATAATATTCAAATTTCATTAAAAAGTACAACATTTAAGGTAAAAGTCATTGTAGACTGTCTATAAACTTATGGAATGACCGCATTTCCTGATACTTTCTTATATTAGAATATTTTGTGACATCATAAATTTACCTGACTAAATTTAGTTAAACAAAATAAATCGCTGAAATTGAATTTAGGCTTGGTTCTTCGAAATTTATCTTTAATTCAATGCAATTAATTTTACTCCTTCTGTCTCATTTCAAACTGCACACTTTCACTTTCACCAGTTGACACTAAAAATTGATTGTTAATATATATGGGAATATTAAAACTCGTAAAAAATGGTATTTTAAAAATATACGTTATAACGAATCTAACTATATATCATATAGGACACAGTGATTATTTTCATATATTCGCAGAACTCGTCATATGTATACAGGGGCGGAATCAGGGGGCGAGGGGGTGCCGGCGCCTCCCCTAGGATCCGGTGGCCCGGTATTTAGGCTTAGGGCCACCGGAATCCTCGGTTTCCGCCTCCCCTAAGGTCTCCGGCGGCGCC
>JAULKJ010328908.1:0-10140 GCA_032355405.1 Rubia balearica
TTGTCACTACCAATCCAAAGAAACCAGAAATGAGCAGCAGTGAGAAGTTAACAAGCAGATATAAGATGAAACTATGATACTAGTAATTTGTGGGTAATCACATGTTGGGTTACATGATTAGGGAGAAGACCACAAAAGAAAACACAGGCTTTTTCATAGCACATTCAATTACTAGAGCATCTACAAGGCCAACTGACTGTAAGATGCTAAGCAAAATTCGTGCTACAATGTCTGAATCCTCAATATACATTTTAAGGTAACTGGACACATCAATATTTATACGATTCTCATATCACCCACTAGAATACGTCCACAATGCATCATTCCAAATTTCTTAATTTCACAAGAATCATCTGGTTTTTGGATCTAGGGGCAGAGGAGTTGCAAACTTGCAGTGAAATCAGCAGTGCACGAGTTTTTCTCAATAGCTAAAAGAAAATAATCACTTGAACTGTATTACTATCTAGCATGAGAGAACGGCAGAGGAAAGCCTTCAACAGTAAAACTTAGTAAAGCATCAGCAACAGTCCAATCAATTTATGACAGCTCAGTGCATAAGACATAGTATTAAAAATTACCAAGCACATTTGAAGTAGATTTCAAGGAATTCCCTGTAGGCTTATCAAGAGCCAGGGTTATGGCTCTGCGAGCAGCTAACTGAACCTCGGAGAGCTGTACACTGTTACCCAAGGTCAAATTACCATTCCGTTTCTTAATAACAGACCACCTCTGCACAAATGTACGAAGGAAATTATAAGGCAGCCCTAAATGAAATCCCTGACTAACACTTGCAATTGACAGAAAACAAATTGTTAATGTTGTTTGCATGATCAAAAGGTTATGCCAATGTTCAAGTCTCCTTAATATAATTATGAATTATTATTTTATAGGTAGGAGAAGGTACATAAAAACCTCTACTGATAAAATGAAGGTGCGCATGTTAAATCACATATTTGGGAAGAAAATTCCGTTGCTAGGATTTGAACCCGGGAAACCTGGAGAAAGCCCAGACATCCGAGCCAAACTAGATAACAACGGCTTACTGTTACATGATTCATTCTTAATAAGCTTAGACTTATGCTGACTAACACAAACCCACAAATTCCATTCCAAGGTTTGGTCAAGTGCATCACATATCATTGATCCATCATCTAATCAATGGAGTTGAAAAGGTCGCCATTTTGCATGTGCAATCTCCATCAGATACTTACGTGACTACATAAGAACCATTAAACAACGAAGCCCTCACTCTGTGGCATCGGCAACATAAGAGCGTGTCACTAGATTATTTTCAATAACAGTCTTTACATGTTACTGAACTCAAGACCTGAAAATTGAGAGACTAGGTCTCTACTAATCCCAACCCCAAACAGCATAATAAGCACAATTTATTCAGTTTATGAAATTATATCTTCATTTATTCACAACAGTCATTCATATTCAAACATAAAATTTAACTTTAACTAAGTTCACTGTTCATTATAATCTCATGTATAGTGACAGCGGTGATTCATAAAAAGGTCTCCAATGCATGGAAAACCATGACCACAAATCTACAACAAATGACAATCTCATATAAACTTAGAAGATAATACAAGACAGTTTAAAAAGCAGCAACAGAAACCAAAAAAGAAAAGAGCTGACAGAAAAGAAAAAAACACACGTACATGCACGGATGGAGAAAGAGGAGAGGGAGGAGGGGGTGATCTCAATTATGTCATTTGTCAATTTAAAACACAGAACACTCAAGAATGTTCTTAGAATAGACCATAGTTATTTTACCCACTGTGGTAAAAAATTACACACCCCCGTATGTAATAGTTTCATGGATAGATACAAATTATACCATAAGTCTAGTAACAAAGATCTCGCAACAGGTAAGGTTGTAAAATATTACACAATAGAATAGCATTTACAAAGTGAGATTCACAAGAAATTTCTTGCATGATTGTCATTCATGATAATGTTGGATGGTCCATTGAATTTTAGAGAAAGATAAAGAATACTCAGTATAAGTGAATTTTGCCTCAGGTTCAAACTTCGATACTGCCTTGGTTTTAAAATGCGAGATGCGCTAAAATGCGCCAAGGCCCAGAATTAGAATAATGCGCGATGCACTAAAAATGCGGTCGCATCACGGTTCCGATGCGCTACCTATTTTATATTCAGTATATATGCATATGCAAATCAAGTTCAAATAATCAAAAATAAATTTAGATTCATAATAAATTCGACCAAATAGCAAATAGCGAATTAACTACCAAATACCAACAACAAAACGGGAGTAAAGTAGAGACAATGGAAATCTTAGTCAAGGGATTAATAAAGAGTTTTAGAAATGAACTAGTCTGCCCCTTTTATGGGCACAGAATCTCCCAATATAACTAAAAGAAATCAGAGAGCAGTCTTCAGCAGCTTTAGGAACCGAAAGAAGCAAAACTTTTCTGATAAAAAAAATACCAACGACCTTCAGATAATGGTAGGATATCAAATAACTTCCAAGAAAAACATGAATATAATGATCTTATACTAGATTAGGCCTGTTCCGTTCACCTTAAAAGCAACTCAAGTACATATTACAGGTGCCTAAAAGTATAATTTGACAAAAATCAAGTACATACTACAGGTGCCTAAAAGTAATTTGACAAAAATCAAGTACATACTACAGATGCAACCACAATACACTCCACATATGTGATCAATAATGCGAGAGGAGAACAAAAACAATGATCTGCTTCCTAAATTCTTGCAATAAAACCTACCAACAGGACACGTTGAGGTTCCTGCATAGCCAACAACGAAAGCTCAATGACCTTAGTATAATATTCAATTTTACGGGGAGCACTTCAAAAACAAGGGTCATGCTATCATCAACAATATCATCGATGAATGTGAAATCATAACTGGGCTGGGCCCAAATTAAACCCAAGAACGGTCAAAATTGTATTTACAGCCCAGCCTACAATCATTCAATTTAGTTCATAAATCCGATAATTCTCAGTGCTCCGTTATCCACATTATCACCCTTCCAGCTGAATCCAATCAAGCCATTAGCCATGGCTTCCGCATCAGCAATCGCCAACCTCTTCTCCTCCATATTCTTCCCCCAATCCAAACCTCCACCGCCGCTGCCTCTACAGTTTCCCGCCGCCACCTCCACCTCCACCACCAACCACCACTTCGATTCTCTCTCCACCTCAAGAACCACCAGAGAGGGGAAAACGAACTACCACCTCTCCATTCCGCGTCGTCCTCGTTCGGCGCTATCATCCACATCTTTGAACGGATTCGATAGTTCTGCATTCCAAAAACCCGAGTCGCCGAGCCCAGTTATGAAATCCGAGTCACCAGCGCAAGACGCTGCTGGTGTTGCACGGACGCTGCTGGTTGCTGCCCGGGAAGAAGAAAACAGAAAGAAGAAAGCGGGATGAAGAAAGCAGAGGCCGACGCACCAAATCAGGGTTTTTGCTTTTCAAACTAACCTGGGCTTTTCAAATTGAAATGGACTGTGCTTTTCAAGGCCCAAACGCATCACTTCCTGGATGCGCCTGATGCGCTTCGCATCGGATGCGCTCCGACGCGCTCCGATGCGGCCGCATCCGGGAAACCTAGTGCAGCAACAAGGCTGATGCGTGGAGGAGGCGCAGCAGAGCGCATCGCGCATCAGGCGGGCGCATCGGAGCGCATTTTCAAACCAAGAAACAAACTGAAAATAGGAATAATATAATTAAATACAACTTCATATTGAAAGTAAATACAATTAATCGGTATTTTTAATATAATTTGGGCACATTCTTGTTAGATATAAATAAATATCACACACGAACACATAAATATCTCAGTTGGTTTTATGATGAAAACCGGTTACATTTATGTGATAGGCCTATTGCATAAATCGCTCGTGGACACAAACTCATGATTTTTTAGATGGAGTGGTTGGTTATATTAGTCTTTAGATCGTTTTATCTGAATATATTTTGGGTTTGGTTTGTACATAATTCTACACACATGCAATGACTAGTACATATACAGAAAATGATTTATGAAAGATGGGCATTTTTGCATTAAAAATTGATCAGCTGTAGTCTCCTACTTTCGAAAGGAACTTTACTTTTTATGGAGATGAATCAGATTTTTGATAGAGAAACTACTAATTCTTCATTTTTACATTTGTCATAATGTTGATGTTGATCACCTGTGTTTGGGTACAAATTTTGTGAGGTGGTCATATTTCTCTAGCAGCCCTTCAACTTGCAAATGAGTAATGTCAAGTTTAAAACTTGATAATGTATCGACTTGGGGGAGGAAATTGTGTTGAATTAGTGGATTTAGTTTGGGTCGGATTCTGGGCTCAGTTTGTTGGGTCGCATTTCAGGCCTGGATAAGTCGAGTTTCAGCCCATGGTTCAAGTCGAGTTTCAGGCCTGGATAAGTCGAGTCGGGTTAACTTTTCGTTTTGGGCCCCAGGTTGTTGGGTAGGGTTCTAGGGCCGTGTTGTCCAGTTGGGTTCTGGGCGCAGGATAGTCCGGCAGGGATTCGAGTCCAGGTTGGTTGGGCTAGGTTTTGGGTCTGAATCGATTGGATTTTAGATTTCGAGCCTCGATTTGTGGGGTTTTGAACCCTGTTAGATCGTATTTTAGATTTTTAGCCTAGGTCAGTCATGTTCCGGGTTAAATTGGGCCTAGATGGTGTTTCGGGTTTAGATCGGTCAGGTCGGGTTCGGTAATTGGTCGGTAATTGAACCCCTTGCGATTCTATTTCCATCTTATGATAAAAATGATTTGCGAGCACCCATTACCCAACCCAACTCGACCCGATCTAAAACTATCCATTATGGAATCAACTTTGAATACAAGAAATATCTTTATTAAATGTTATGGAGTTGGAGAATAAAATTATGTTAGAACACATTTAGATCAATGTTGGGACAAAATAAATTATTTAGTATAAAAAGAAAGCAGAAATAAAGGAATATGTATATAATGTGGTTAACCAAACGTGTCGACTTGCTTTACAAACATAAACATATTTTTATTACTCTAACGGGTCAGACATGCTATAAAAGTTTGGAATTATGTCACACGGGATCGCAAGACCTAGATTGTATATTTCTCATACTAGAACATATATATGGAGAAACTTACCCCAATACAATAGCTACAAAGTAGGATCCCTTGCATTTTTTTGAAACCGCGATTCATTCAGTAATGGTCTCGCATAAAAGGGGTGACACTCCTCGTTTGCCTCACACAACAACGTGGGGTGAGCCTCTCACTGCAAGACCACACTCTGCCTGGTGTATAGGACAAAGGAGCATAATAATGCTACAATTCCAGGGGGACATGGGAATTGAACCTGGGTTGCACCTGGCCGGGCAAAGAGCCCTGGCCACTTGGGCTAGCTAAGTGGTTTCCTCACTTTACTATCTATCTCACATTCTGAAGGGCTCCATTGTTTGACACCCTGTTTAACAACTTCCCAACTATTTCTCTATTTGTGAGAGTCAAGTATACTCTTTTTTTTTGTATAAATGTTCTTATTTTCATTAATTTTAAGATTTGTTACATCATTGTGTCAGATTTGAGCCACATAACCCCTGGCTAACAATTAGAAGTAATTTTGCTAAACCTGAAAACATTGTCTGACTCACACAATGTGGGTGAGCCTTTCCCAAATGAACCTTTTTATCAGCAGAGATTTCAAGGATGAAGTCCACACACCATAGTGGCAGTTTGTTACTCGATATGTGTTTCTAAACTTCTCGTCTTCACCGGATTGAATCAACTCCGTGGTTTTGGTAAGGCAGTTCCTGGATTTCTCCGATCATTGGTGGGAGGTGCTTCTTAGGCAGTTCCAGATGTGCTTTTTGGTCGAAAGTCCAGAAGGGGAGAGGTAGGGAAAGCTTCCGTTGCAGCGACCACCAACCGCCACCGATTACCATTGCAGCGACCACCAATGACTATCGTTGCTTGCTCCCATGGAGCGCCATTAAAAGATTCTCCTTTTCCATTCGTCGTCAGTCAACCGCTCTTCTTCTCCGACATCCGTCGACCAACTCCTTTGCGATCTCCACTGGCAGCGATACCCACCGGGAGGGTACGGGCTCTGCCAAGAGCAAGACTTGATTCATCTGGCGAGCAAGGCACGCTCTTCAAAAATAAAGGTGAGTGGAAGTTGTCTTCGGTGAGCAAAGCAAGGCGGCGCTGGTATCACATGCCTCTTTTCTCTGGCATGAGCAAGCGGATCAAGCGCGTCAACCTTTCCGACCCCATATCTACTAACTAAAAGAAGAATGCATGAAAAAAAGGAAAGAAAATAGAGGGGGAGGCCATCGGATCGCCGTCAGCGGCAACAATCCCCAACTAGAGTTTTTGTCTTAGCCTTCAGGGAGGGAGAATTTTCATATTAGGAGCGTTTTTGATACTGGAGCTAGTCCAACTCTTGAGTTATCATCAGTAATACATAAAACTCTTGAATTTCTATCAATTAACACAAACTCTTGTATTTTTTTTTGCATAAAATTAAACTCTTTAGTTTCTCTCCATTAACTCTAATTATATTTGTGATTTAATAAGTTATTCAAACATATCTTAATTATAAATTTATGGATGTGCAATATGTTTTATAAATTATTTCATAACTAAAATTATTATTTTAAAATGATTCTTTATATCTTAATGCAATAATTCACTTTGAACTAATTACAACTGAAACTTGTACAATATTAATTTGTTTAAATATCAATTTTTAATACAAATTTCAGTTGTGATTAGTTCAAAATGAGTTATTGCATTAAGATATAAAGAATTATTTTTAAAACTCTAAGCCTCAGTTATGAAAGAATTTGTGAAGGGTGTTGATAAACCACACCCTGTATTTTACGGGTTTACATGTATACAGATGTATAATACTGATTTTATTCTTTTAAAAATAAACAATAAATTAAAACACATCTCTCGTTGGTTTACGCCATTGATGGTGCCAACGCTAAGCCACTGCTGCCCTTCCTCTGTCGGAAATTGAGACCGTTGGAAATCACCATCCCACCCGAGCCCCTCCTCTCTCCTCCCCTCCCGTCCCGACCCAACCTAGTCCCTCATGTCCTCAGCCCAACCTCGCTGGAATCAGCTCCCTTCGACCCAAGCCCAGTCCCACCTTTGTCCCCAGCCACCGTTGCCCCCAGCCATCGTCGTCCTCAGCTCCTCCCGTTACCCCCGCTTCTCATTGCGTGGTTCTCATCGGCTAATTCTCGTCGATGGTTCTCGAAGCACCGTTCACGAGCGCAGTTCTCATCTATGGCTCTCATAGTGTGGTTCTTGACCTGGTGGCTCGAGTGCGGTTCTTGACCTGGTGGCTCGAGTGCGGCTCTCAACTTGGTGGCTCGCGTGCGACTTGCTGGTTGCTCGATCGGCTGATGGCCTCGAGCGGGGTGCTTCTTGCTGATGGGTCTCGAGCGGGTGCTCATGGTTTGCAAGAGAACCGACGAGAACTGCGACGAGAGTGACTAGATTTTCAGGCGATGGGGCTGGTGACCAATCTAGTTCATGACAAAGGGAGAGGGGGTAGAGGTGGACCATCTAGTTCGCGACGGGGGGAAGAGGGTGACAGAGAGATTAGGCGGGGAACCACTATGCAAAAATGCCATAAATTTTGACGTTGAATTCGCCGACATTTTGATTGGAAAATGGACGGAATGTTGTATGGGGGTTAGCCGGAATGGTGCTTGAAATCGGTTGGGACGGTGCCAGAACATTGCCGGAATATCGTCGGGGATTTACTGGGAGTCCAAAAATAAATTCAGATTGTAATTGTTTGATAATTAACTTTTTTTATTAAAATTTAAATACACTCCGTATTAAAACTATATTTATATAGGGCGTACTAGAGTAAAATACAAGTGTGGAATAACAATCCACTTTGTGAAAGGAAGTATAACATATGCTCAAAGTGGTAAGCATTCAAAGCTAGTAGTGTTGGGCTGGATTTTTCTTGGACAATATAATTGGATGTAAAAACAAAACCTTACCCCGATGTTACCTTCTTAAGGCTTTATTTGGCAGATCTTTTTAGCTGTTGTTATTATAAGAAATACAATTTTTTGTGTTTGGTAAAGTGCTAAAAATAACTTATTTTGAAAGCAAAAACTATTTTTGGGGGAAAAGTAGAAGCTGGTCTCCCCCTACTTTCAAAATAAGCCAGTTTTTCTTATAAACACAACTCTACCAAATAGAGCCTAAAACAATAAAAACACACATCAAGCATCATGTAGTTCTGGTAAACAATAGAAGAACAAGAGTGTAAAACAAAAGATAAATATGATTTTTACACTTGTAACGCTAACTTTGGATTGAAAGTGTTAATATAGTCATGTAAAATGAGAAAGTGCTAAAATAACCTAAAATATATGAAGAACTGTGCAGTTATCACCCTTTGTCCTAATTCCAGCATTGACCGAAGAATTTGAGAGTTGACCAAACGTAAAAGGATAAAAATACCCCTGCCCCATAAATTGAATATTTCTCCCCTCCCCCCAAACACGTCACCACCTTCTTTCTCATTTCCCCCACCACGACCACCCACCATCACCATGTTCATCGGAATCCTTCATCATTCACATTCACATTCATTCTTTGCTTCTCCCTTTTAATCCACGAGATCCCCATCAAGTTATTCTGTAGTTCTCACGACAAGTGCCTAACCTAGTGATGGTTGCAGTTGCTTCTTCTTCGTTTGGAATAGAGCTTCATCGGCGATCTTGAATCGACTGGCTCTGGTTAGATCGGAAAGGAGCTTTGCCAACAACCTTGAATTAGCTCCTTAATTGGAAATGAGTTGTCGGCAAAATTGCCAAGCCGGATGATTGATATAAACAAAGAAGGGTGGGGTTGAAGGAGTTGAAGAAGAAGGATGGGGCTGGAGTGGTTGATGAAGAAGAAACTAAAGGATATTTTTGCCTTTTCCATATTTTTAATCCAGGGGTAAAATGGTCATTTCATTAAATTTTGGCCAAACTTCTCGTTAATGGCGCCCATGGTTAGATTGGTACATACACCATAAAGTTAAGGTTATTTTGGCACTTTATCATTTTTGCAAGGTTATATTGGCACATGCAGCTTAAAGTTAAAATCATTTTCACTCGTCGCTCTGAAACTGTCGTACTTCTTCTTTTATCACTATTCAATAATAGTTTATATTTGTAATATCCAAAATTATGTATAACATTAAATTATAACAAACAGATATTCTTAAAATGTATGCTACGATTAATCTAGAAATATCTCATACGATAATTTTCACATTTGTGTATTTATAGCTTTTTACAATGCAAATAACATCAATTTTATTAATGAATAGTGAAATAAGACACATATAGTTAATTCTACGAGTTTACTTCTTTCGAATTCATAATAAGTAGGGTTAAATATTTTTCTAACCCTACCTTTAGTCAGAAAGTGCCAATAAACCCTGTAAAACCAAAAAAAAACTAATCCTAACTTTATAACGATTTGTACCGATATAACCTTTAGGCCACATTCTGGCATTGACTCATCAATTAGGTCATTGACCTGACACGAAATGATGAATATATTCCTGTTCATTTCAAGTTAACTTTTCTTTCCAGTTTACCCCTCCTTTTGCCACCAGTCACCACCACCCACTCCGGCCACCACCACCTTTCCGACTACCACAACTAAAACCACATTGTGTACAAACATCTTTATTTATTTTGTGTAACTGTTTCTATAGGTCATTGGCATATATGTGGATTTCCTCAAAGGATCTGATACAGTATCTGAACAAGGGAATTTCACAAATATTATTTGATTTGAGATTTCTTGTTAATGTTTTGTTTGGGGGTGATGTAAATGAAAACGAGAAAGCGTCAAAAGTACCAAAACTGAAGGTTCCCTATAGAATAAAGCGGAGTATACTAATGCTCTGCCGCATCCTCGATTTTCTCCCTCCGCCCAAAGGCACGGTCTCCAGATTTACTTCGCAGCGGCCCAGGGTTTTGACATCTCCCAGTTGAGGTTAGAAGAAACAACAGTGGAGGGAAGAAGAACGGCACAGAGGAAAGAATGGCTCGCCTCCTAGATCAATTAAGAGAAGAAGAAACACCGAAGGATGGATGAAGAATGAT